>JAWNNU010000739.1:0-157241 GCA_035044585.1 Scaptomyza polygonia | reverse complement strand
AAACCCCCAAAAAACTGCATCAAAAATTTTGAAGCCACGCCCACCCAATCCGCCAATCCAGACCCCCGCAGTTTAAAACCAAAAATCTATATACATATATATCCTATATCTAAATCCTATATCTTCTACAGTTTTTGAGCTAGAGCCACCAAATTTGTTGCCAAGATTGTTGATGGAGTAACCCAAATATTTGGATGCCACCCCAACCCATACCCCAGCCCGCCTACTCCCACCTTGCACTAACTTTGATAGGAAGATAGCTTTTTGGCATCCCCATCTGCACCAGACAATCTTTGAGGCAGCGTTCACCCCTGCCGTATCCGCACCCCATTGCAATCAGCTCTCTTTTAATCTGTTTTACTACTTCTATCGCGTTTCTACTTGTTTTTTACTGATTTTCGTTTGCACATGCATACATGCTATATGAAAATATTTGGTTAAATTCAATGTTGGTCAGTTATATTAGTTGGTGTTGTCGTTGTTGTTGGTCAGTTCTAATGAACGTGTTAAAGTGCTAAAGTGAGTCGCCGATTATTATTGAATGTGTCTCAGTTTCCCATGCTTTCTTCTCCTGCGATGAGATCTTTTGAGTTCAATGCGCTGCATTTGACCAAAAATATTAAAACTGTTTTGCCACGTTTTTATTGTTGCTGTTGTTGGTCTGGCAGAAGCAATAATGAATAATGTGCGTAAAAGGCTTGTGTGCGTGCTGGGTTAAAGCTGCTGGAACATTAAGCTTAACCACTGTAGGAGGAAAAGCAAAGTTTTATTTGCATTTCTTTGGCTGTTGTTACTTTTGTTTGCTTTTTCTACCCGTACCAGCAGCAGCAACAACAAGAAGAGCAATAATAAAAGCTGCAGGTAGTGTTGGCATTGCCATTGGGTAGGTGCTCTCGTGGGTCTTTCAGCGCGGTCATGTGCAAGGGAGGGTGAGGTACATATGTACTTAGCTTAGCAAGCAGCCGTCACGTAAAACTTGTTTCATCTTTAAAGAGGCGAGGCGCCTTTTTAAAAAACTTCCTTCCAACCGATCAAAGCTTCAAGACACACACACACACTTACAAGCACATTTTCTTTCCATCTTTTTCACTCTCTCTCTCTCTCGTTCTCACTTTCTTTGCAACGTATGTATACATGGCACATAAACAATAGAAATAATTTGTTTCCTGTAGTTGTTCCGAGAAACACACACACACACACACGCACACATAGTCAGATGCAACCGACTGCGGTATACTCGATACAAGATTCGGCAGGGTGTACGCTGCCTCAAAGATTGTGTGATGCAGCTATCTTCCTTTCAAGTTTGGTGACTCTAGCTCATAGTTTTTTCCAAAATTTTGCTGCAGATCTGTTTATGATTTCAATTGCTATCCTCCAACCAAATTTGGTAACCCTTGCTCAAAGTTAGTGAAACGTGGGAGAAGAGGGGCTGGAGGAGGTATGGGTGGGGGGCGGCATCCAAATTTTTTTTTGGGTTTTTTCATCACTAATCCTGGCACGAAATTTGGTTACTGTAGCTGAAAAGCTGTGGAAGATATAGGCATTTATGTTTTACAACTGCAACGGGTCTTAGGAACGGGGGAAGCGTGGTTCCAAAACTTTGATGAATTTTTGTTTTTGTTCGTTAACAGTTATCTTCCTATCAAATTTGATGACTCTAGCTCAAACGCTTTGGAAAATACACGCATTATCGTTTTCGTTGGGGCGGTTGGTGGCGGCTAGGGCAGTATGGATGGGCGTGGCATCCAAAGTTTTTATGAATTTGTTTGGGGGTCGTCAACACCCGTTATACAGACGGACAGACACCATGGCGGATATTGCACAAGCCCTATATACTCTTTACCTTCGGTATCGAGTATAAAAACTTTGCCGACAAACTTTGACATTGGTTATTGTTACAGTTTAACTTTGTTGCTGTTGCTGCCATGTGCTTTGCGTCATGTGCTATTTCAGCTTATTGTTGGTGCTTTTTTGCTTCAGATCGACAAACGACGACAAAACCAAAAATGCCTCACACACACACACAAAGAACAGTTCAAAAAAAGTTTTCAAATAAAATGATTTCTTACTTAAGCAGCCGTTTCGGCCACGCCCAGCGCCCCTTTCCGACTCATATGGTCGTTTAAATTGCAGGACGCGTGGCTTTCAATTTCAAAATAAAACTTAAACTACAAGAACTAGAGACTTCAGGTTTGGAAAATCTAAAAATGGGGGTTGAAAAATGGATAGCGATAGAACTTATGTCAAAATTTCGCCCAAATCGGTTAAGAAACACCGGAGATATTGTAAAGTTAAGTCTGCTGCTTTTTAAAAATTACCAGACGACGGACGGCTTTAAAAATAGACATAAAGTAGTTTAAACAAAAAAAAAAAAATATCAAACCTGGATAGCGTGGACACTAGATAGTGTGAGCACTAGAAAGAGTGAATAAAATATTTTGTTCACGACATCCAGTTTGAACAACCAAAAACTCTCTAGTATGAACATAATACATTTTTTTAGAAAACAGAACCAAAAAAAAACTAAAACTGAAAACTGTTTTGAAAGCATTGTAATTCACGTTTTTAGACTCGATACCGGAGGTAAAAATTATATTGGGTTTGTGCAATGTCCGTCATGGTATCTGTCCGTCCGTATTTTTGCAACTTTTTTCCACACCCTCCAAGTTAGAGACTTGAAACTTTGAAAATGTCTTTATCTATGGCATAGTAAATTAAAGTGTCAAGGTTGGAGTTCTACGATAACTAAAGGGCTGGCAAATCGATAAACTCGATAACTAAAAATCGATATAAATAAATACTATGTTTACTTTCATAATTTTTGTTGCACAAGGACAGACGTATTCTAGGACTCACGCTTCGCTTAAAACGGTTATAGGTGTATCTTCTAAAGTGTTTGAGCTAGAGTCACCAAACTTGGAAGGAAGATAACTTTTGGCATCCCATCTGCACCAGTCAATCTTTAAGGCAGCGTACACCTTTTTTCGGTTTTATTACTGGTATCGAGAAAACAGCAGTCGGTTGTGGCCGACTGCAACGTTTCTACTTGTTTTTAAATAAACAGTAATTTTTGAACTGTTAAAGGTAAAATGCCACGAGCCAGACTAGGGAATATAGTTCGGCGGACGCGTAATCCAAATGATGACACTAGCTAATGAATCACAGGGTGAGCATAATGCACGAAATAGATCTGTTGACCCTGTAATTGTACTGAATTTTGCACTGCGATCCCGAATACGTAGTGCAGTTTTGGCTGAAATTATGCCAAAATGGAAACAGAACGTTTTAATTTTATTCGTGTCAACCAAGCAAAATTAAGATCGAAAGAATTTATTTATTTGCAATATGCGAAGGCGAATGATGCTTATATAAATGACATCGGACGATTAACTATGTTGCTATCTTCGTATATTGATAGCCAACGGCATATGAACGAAAATACGGTCGACAGGATATGTTCATTACACTTACTTGTAATCCGCAGTGGAATGACATTAAGAACAACTTATTTGAAGGACTTTCGACAACTGATCGTCATGACATTACAGCACGTGTTTTTCGGCAAAAATTAAAAGCACTTATGGATTAAATTGTGAAATTATGTGTATTTGGAGAGGTGCGTTTCCATATGTAACTTGGCTGGTATATAAAATAAATCCGGATCAAATCGATAACGATCAAACTGTTGATCCTCAGTTATTTCACTTCAGACAAAATAACGGGCAGTGACAGTAA
Source organism: Scaptomyza polygonia (assembly GCA_035044585.1). NCBI lineage: Eukaryota > Metazoa > Arthropoda > Insecta > Diptera > Drosophilidae > Scaptomyza > Scaptomyza polygonia. Next base: position 153,503 of record JAWNNU010000739.1, on the reverse strand, counting down.
TCATGTGAATGTGGAGTATTGTGATTCAGTCAAGTTCATTAAATATATATTCGCAAGGATATTCACCAAGCATTGCCTGTCATTCCTATATATATTTAGAAAAAATGACACAGAACATTATTATGCGTATTTACCTACAATATAATCCAGCTGTACATAAGTTTTTAAAACAATCGTTAGGAATTGGTGATGGCTAAATTCAAATCGACTGTACCGAACCATTTTTTACAATTGCGCAATCGATAGATGAATGGATTGTGTTTTTTCCGAATGTTCTTCAGAATTACAGAAATCATGATTGGTTGAGATGCCATTAACTTTTAAATTCAAGCGAAACTGCCAGGTGCAGTCCCGAAAAATAAATCAATTGACAATGTAATGAATCAAGATAAGGCAATGAATTATCCAATTGAGTTTTTAAATTCGTTGGAGCCGGCTGGAATTCCGGTTTTTTTGTTTTTGTTTCAATAAATGAATTTGATGTTGCAATTAATTTTTTTAAACTTTTTTACTTTATATGTTAATAGACATTAATTCAACTCAAATCAATTTATTGCTTCGCTTACATTTCTAATCTTAAGCTACTGAAATTTGAATCTTTGTGTTAATTTAAATTTTTTACGTTTTGTTTTAAATACATTACTACAAGTTTTACATAAATTTTAAATTTGATATGTGTTAAAATCGCACTCACACTAGAGCTTTATTAAATGTTTATTAAATACAGATAATTTACATTTTCGTGAAGAAGTTTGCCATTGCCAATGTTATTTAAGTGCTTGTTTACTACTGTGTAGAATTGAACTTGAAATCTTTAATAATTTGGGCTGTAAGCTCTGATCAGCGCCAATGAATGACTCAGTAAGTCAGTCAAGTGGAACTATTTAAAAAATGTAAGTAAATAATAACCGATTGATTAAGATTTTTTGTTTCGATGACGCTTAATTTTTTTTGTTTGAAACATTCTTAAAGCATGAGTCACTCGGAATCTTGTTTTTGCCACCTGCTCTGCTTGAATCCACTTGCTGGCAACCCTGTTTTTCTTAGCCATCCATAACGGCTTTATAAACAGAGTGACTAGCCGGTTGAAGAGACTGCGGCTTAAAGTAAGGGTAAAGGACAAAGACGATATTATTCGTTATACCACATACATATATAGTTAGATGAAAGGGTGATCGTTGCCTTTCGCGCTGAGACTTCTTCGTCCGGGTTAGGTGAAAAGGTGATTATTCGATGTTAGCAGCCACGACTTCGTCGTCGTGTGTTAAACAACTTTGGCCTTCGACGTTATCACCTCTATCGACTTCTTTGTCGCGTTGATAAGTTTAAAACGAAAGACTCAGGTTTCGTTTTAGTAAATCATTTATTAGTACGTCTGTACTGATTTAAGTCGTCTTATCTACTACTATAAAAAAGAGGTAAGCATAAGCTTGGTTTTCAAAGCTCCAAGTGAAAGCTTAGCTGCCAGGTGCATACAAACATAATGAGCTTAATCTAATAAGTGAGGGTATGGTTGGGTGTACATGACTCCCCCAGCGTAAGTTTCGACAATGTGGTTGAAATTTCCATTGCATTAAAGTTAAAATAGGTTTATACAAAATATTCTTAATATTCACAACTTTCATTTTGATATTTATATCTTCTTTTCACTTGATCCTTATAAATTTTTTTTGTTGGGTCTTTATCAGATATCATGTAATTACCGACCTGATTGTGGTTACTTATTTCTTTGTATATTGGATTTGATTTTCCTACTTGATTATTCTTAACAAATACATTTGCGAAGTTTGGATCATTTATGTTATTTTGCTTCGCATTTAGAATCTGCTTGTTTCGCACTAATTTTTCGGATAATTTTACAATATCTTCGTAACAAAGAATGTTATTAAGTAAGTCTATTGGTCTAGTATTCGTGCTTGAATGTATTGTGTTATTGTAACAAATAATTGCTTTAAAAACATTTTCTTGAACAGTGTCAGTATTTTTTGGATCAGCGTTATACAATCGTATATGTTCATTTAGTGTTAAATGTAATCTTTCCACGTCCGAGTTTCCGGTTTTCTTATAGGGAGTTGTAAAATGTACATCTATGTTGTTTTCCAAGAGGAATTGTTTAACAGCAACTATATTGAATTCGTTATCAGCTATTATCTTCTTTGGGTTTCCCAAGTACTGAATTCTTAATTTGATTGCGTTAAGCAGAGAGATCCAGGATCTATCTTTAATGTATTGAGCTGTTGCGTATTTAGACATTTTATCAATTGACGTAAGATACATTATATTTCTTTTAGGGTACCAAATGTCTATGTGAATTATTTCGTTAATTTTTTCTGGCGTTTCTGTGATATTTAAATTATATTTTATCGGTTGCCGATCGTATTTAGCTAAGTTACATACATTACAATTATTAATATAACTTTGTATAACTTTTTGCATGTTTGGGTAATAGTACTTTTCTCTTATAGATACAGAAATTTCGTTGATGCCTCTGTGATTATTTTTTATGTGTTCGTTTTCAATTATCTTCAAGAGTTTTTCTTTGTCATGTATATCTTCTAATAAAGTGCACGACCTAAGTATTCTTAAATTTCTATTATTTGAAAAAAACTGTCTATAAATTTCTTGGAACTTTACATATAAACTTAAGTTTACGCAAAATATTGCAACTAGGCCTTTTTCAGGCAATTTTTCTTGCATGAACTTTAGCATATTTTCTTCAGTGCCGCTTGTTTTAAAAATATGTCTTATTTTTTTTCTATACAAAATTTTGAATGTACTTGATTCGCTTTCTGCCTCTTTAATTATTATTTGGATTTTGAAGACGTTTAGACATTTTTCGGTTATACTAATAAAATTACGATCGTCAGTTTCTGCACTGTGAACTGTTTCCAGATCATCAGTTTCGTTAGTAAATATTTGAATTAAATCTTTCGAGAAGTCTTCATCTTCAACTTCTGTGTTAGGTGTCATGTCAGGTAAATTGTTATTGATCTCAATCATAAATATATCTGAGTTATCTATTTCTAATTCCGTTTGGATATTTTGGTCAAATTCTTCTGTTGATGTTTCGACAATTCTGCTAAGTCCGTCTGCCAAAGCGTTTTCTTTGCCTTTTATGAATGTTATGTCAAAATCGAACTCGTTTAATTGCACTTTCCATCGTTGTAGCTTAAGGTTCGGTTCTTTTAGATTATTTAGCCAGACTAGGGGCCTATGGTCGGTTTTAATTATAAATTTTCTCCCGTAAATGTAATATTTAAAGTGTTTTGTTGACCAATAAATGGCAAGAAGTTCTTTCTCTATTGTGCTATAGTTAAGTTCATGATTTTTAAGCGAACGGCTAGCATAAGAAATTACTTTATTTCCTTGCATGAGCACGGCGCCTAAAGCATAGTTACTTGCATCTGTGACTATCGTAAATTCCTTATTAAAATCTGGGTATACGACGATCGGATCGCTTGCTATAAGGGTCTTAAGTTTTTGGAAAGCTTCTATGTAGTCTTGATCATGTGTGTTTACTTTAGCATTTCTCTTTAAATATTTATTTAAAGGCTGAGCAATTTTTGAGTAGTCTTTTATGTAGCGTCTTAGATATCCTGTTATGCCTAAAAAGATTTTAATTTGTTTTTGGTTTGTCGGTAATTTTATCTTAAATATTGCTTCAACTTTCTTTCGAGTTGGCTTAAGACCTTCTGAATTAATAACATGGCCAAGAAATTCTATCTCTTTTCTGAAAAACTCACATTTGTTTGGTTGGAGTTTTAAATTTGCTTTCGATAGGCAACTGAGTATACGATTGAGATGATTGACGTGTTCTTCTATATTCTTTGAAAATATAAGGATGTCATCCATGTAAACTATGCAAAATTGTCCTACATAGGGGCTAAGAATATTATTCATTAGTCTTTGAAATGTCGAGGGAGCGTTCCGAAGTCCAAAAGGCATACGAAGAAACTCATAATGGCCACTTGAAGTTGAAAATGCCGTTTTGTGTATATCTCTTTCGTCCATTTCTATTTGGTAGAAGCCTTTTGCGAGGTCTAGGCTAGAGAAAATGTTGCAACCCTCTAACTTGTCAAAAATCTCATCTATATTTGGGATCGGGAATCGATCTTCCATGGTTTCTTTATTTAGTTTGCGGTAGTCTACGACTAACCGCCACTTTTTCTTATCAGACTGGTCCATTTTCTTCTGGACGACCCATAAAGGGCTATTGTATGGGCTTTTTGAATGTCTTATAATTTTTTGTTTTAGCATTTCTTCTATTTGCCTTTTAACTTCGTCTTTATGTATTTCGGGGTATTTGTATGTTTTTGAATAAATTGCTACTTCATTCTTTGTAATTATTCTGTGCCTAATTTCGCTCGTGCAACTTAGGTCTTGGCCTTCTTTATAAAAAATATTTTCAAATTTTTCAAAGAGGTTATCTACTAAGAATTTTGTCTGCTGGTCAATATGGTTCAGTGAAATTAGATTGTTAACATTTAGTTCTAATTGATTTCTTTGAATATAAAGATCTAAGTAGACATCATTAACTTTCAACTTTTTGTTAGGGTAATCGATAACTGCATTCATGTCATTAAGTATATTACAGCCTATTAACCCATCGAAAGCGTTGTGAAAATTATATTCTAAAAATTCGCAAATATAACTTTCAGATTTAAATTCTTTAAAGCATGGAAACCTGCATAATTTATTTATTTTAATTTTGTTGCCCATTGCTTTTACCTCTAGGTCAATATCTGTTTTCCACTTTGGGTGGCACATATTTTCATTAATGACGCTGAATTCCGCTCCAGTGTCAATAATAAACAATAGTGTTCTCTTTTTTCCTTGAATTTTTATATATGGTAATCGTCTTGCCCCTCTATCTGAAAATTTACATCGGTTTGGTTAAGATCCATTGGCTCGGAAGTAAGAAGTTTGCTTTGCTCTGAGGTTTGCATATTTCTGCTATTTGTCGACACTCGAGCAGAATTAGAAGCTGAGTTTTTATTCGACTGATATTGATACCAATGCTTTTTATTGTTCAAATCTTCGGATCTTCTATTTTCATTGCTTATACCATTATTTTGTTGGTCCCTGTTAGTTTTGTCAGAACTAATTTGTGTAACAATTTGCTCGTTTACATTTTTATTATCGTTGCTAAAATTTGTTCTAAAATTGAACTTATTGTTTTTATTATTCTTTCGGATAGGCCCGAAAGGTGTATAGCTTTGGTGTCGAGCATCCTCAATGATTTTATAAGCATCGTCTAAAGATTGTGGGTCTCTTGCGAATATCATCGTTTTCGTAGGTTCAGGTAAGTTGTCTCTAAACACGCGGAGTGCAATTCGGTTTACTTCAGAAGTGTTGTATGTGTTATCGTTATGTAGTAGTATCCTATTGTGTACTCTATTAGCAACTTCATTAATTTTGTTGTAATACTCTTCTATAGTCGATTCTACACGACACAATTTTAACATATCCATTAGGACATCGCTTGACTCAGTTTCGCCAAAATGTTTTAAAACAATTTGTTTTAACCTTTCCCACTCAGTTATATTTCCATATCTATGGAGCACTGGCCTACACAATCCTACAAATTTGTTTTTTACAAAGCCAAACAAAATGTTTTTGGTGGCTGTGTCGAAAACGTCAAACGTTGGAAGAATAGTTTCTATTTGTGTTATTAAATCTGGCAGTTGATTTGTATCAGAACCATCAAAATTTTGTATGAATTTTATGCAGTTCATGGTTGAATTAAACGCGGCTAAGCTATTTGCATCCATGACTTTTTTTTTTTTTTTTTTTCGTTAGTTTTTGTTTCACGTGCTTATTAAACCTTTGTGATTTGTCTTACGCGCTTTTTCGCTTGGTGCCTATGAAAGCTTTCCAGGTATGTTTTATGTTCCTCTTTGCGTTGGAGCTCCGCCAAGTGTGTTGGTCCACGTGTATTGAAGAATCTCCAAACGTAAATTATGGAATATTAGAACTGCTAAATGTGCTTTACAGCAGATTTTGTTTATTGTCCGTCTTGACGGATGGCTGGTTTTATTTTGTTTTTCTTAATCCTCGTCGCCAGTTAGATGAAAGGGTGATCGTTGCCTTTCGCGCTGAGACTTCTTCGTCCGGGTTAGGTGAAAAGGTGATTATTCGATGTTAGCAGCCACGACTTCGTCGTCGTGTGTTAAACAACTTTGGCCTTCGACGTTATCACCTCTATCGACTTCTTTGTCGCGTTGATAAGTTTAAAACGAAAGACTCAGGTTTCGTTTTAGTAAATCATTTATTAGTACGTCTGTACTGATTTAAGTCGTCTTATCTACTACTATAAAAAAGAGGTAAGCATAAGCTTGGTTTTCAAAGCTCCAAGTGAAAGCTTAGCTGCCAGGTGCATACAAACATAATGAGCTTAATCTAATAAGTGAGGGTATGGTTGGGTGTACATGACTATATTATATGTATGTATGTACCTCACGACGGGCGCACAGAAAAGTGCTAAGTACGATGAAAACCACAAAAGGATATCAAAAGTATTTTTAGAGCGCCAAAAATTGTTTATTTATTGACAATTCATAGCACGCGCAATGCAAAAAGATAATCAAAAGCAATGATAGCTATCTGATGGAGGGGTCGCGGGAGATGGTGGAATGAAAGGAATGAGAGTGTTTGACATGTGAACTATGAGCCTATGAATAGAAAAATCGTACCCCTATCCCACTCTACCTTTTTGATCTTTGCAGTTGCTCGGGATGTAAATAAATATATTTATTTATATTTATGTATACATAAATGAAACAAGAGCTTGAAAGTCGACCAAAAAAAAAAAAAAAGGCAAAGCAAATAAAAGGAAATAGCAACAAAGAAAGTCGTTCGACTGCATCATGCGCTGGCCAAAATCCACTAACAAGTGTCGTGGCATCACAGTTTCTGTGTTTGTCTTTGAGCTCGGGGCAGCGTTTTGAAATATTCATAAGAATAAGGAAGACACCACTACTACACCTATACACACGCACACACACACACACACGCACGCACACACACACACACACACACACAAGCAGCGTCATAAAGCAATAAAGCGAAATCATGTGTAGAAATTTTTATAAGTTTTTACGCTTTTCGAATGTCTTCAAGTGGCTTTGCCATAGGCAGGGTAAAAAAGAGAGCGAGAGAGAGAGAGAGAAGTAAAGAGCAAGAAGATTGGGTGATAGTTTGAGGGGTATGGCTGCGAACTTTCAACTTGCATTTGCTCAAATCCTGGCAATAAGCTTAACGTATCAACTCGAGTCGAGTCTTCGTCTTATGTTTTGCCAGACAAGTGCTATGAAATTTTTCCTGCAGAGATTTTTTTTAAATAAATACAAATCCAAATTGTACAACAAGCACAAGGTGGAATGTGAAGAATGTTCTCCCCTCCCACCTATATGAAATAAAAAACAAGTAGAAACGTTGCAGTACTAAGTAATAAAACCAATAAAAAGACACCTGATTACAATGGGGTGCGGATTGTCTGATGCAGATGGGGGGGATGCCAAAAAGCCATCTTCCTTTAAATTTTGGTGACTCTAGCTAAAAGTTTGTTAGAAGTTTGAAAGGGGGGCTTGGGGCGGTATCGGTGGAAAGCGGCATCCAAATTTTATCTTGGCATCAAAATTTCGTGGCTCTAGCTCAAAAATGCAGAAGATATAGGCATTTATTTTGGGGCGGAATGGATACGCGGGGCTCTAAAACTTTGATGCAGTTTTTTGGGGATCTAACCAGTTATCTTCCTTCCAAATTTGGTGACTCTAACTCAAATATAATGGAAGATACACGCATTACCGTTTTAAGAAAAATTTGTAGAAGAAAAAAAACTGTAGAAGAAGAAAAACTGTAGAAGATATAGCCATTTTCAGTTTTAAACTTCGGGGGGCTGGGGGCGAAATGGGTGGGCGTGGCTCCAAAATTTTTGATGCAGTTTCTTTTCTTTTTTTTCCCAAAATTTGGTTGTTCTAGGTGAAAGGGCTTGCGAAATAGCTGGATCTATCGGTTTTGCGTTATCGAGCTTATCGATTTGCCAGCCCCCTAGTTATCGTAGAACTCCAACCTTGACTCTTTAATTTACTATGCCATCGATAAAGGCGTTTGCAAAGTTTGAAGTCTCTAACTTGAAGGGTGTGGAAAAAAGTTGCGAACATACAGACGGACAGACGGTCAGAGACAGACGGACAGACGGACATACACCATGACGGACATTGAACAAACCAATATACTCCTTACCTTCGGTATCGAGTATAAAAAACACATCGTCCTGCGACGACACTTCGACTTAACTTGCGACTTAATTGGCAAGATTTTAGTTTGGATTAGTTTTGGCTCAAAGCATACAGCAACCAAAAAGCAAACAGCTAAAAATCATAAAAATAATAATAAAAAAATAATAACTGACACACTCACACACAAAAAACATAAAAAATGAGTACTAGTAGGAAGAGAGTTTCGAATTGGGGAGGTAGAAGAGATTTTGTGAGTCTTTTGGGAATCGAGTTGCCAGAAATGTTATTATGCAAAATAAGAACAACGCATCGCACTATGAAATTAAATTTCGAATCCCAGCAGTGAGTTAACTTAAAATACAATTTATTGCAGTAACCACCCCTTTCTCATATCCTTACCCTTTCCACCATCACTCCACCGCTGCCCTCTTAAAGCTCTCACGTGCATGTGCAATGTGCAATGTATGTTAGTATGTGTTTGGGTGTGTGTGTGTGTGTGTGTGTGTGTGAGTGTCTATTGCCACATGACTGCTTCTCTGGCCGTATGATACCCTGCCGCAGGGTAATAATGATGATAGGTTTGATATTGTTATGTTTTGCGATCTCAAAGAAGCCAGATTAAAATGAAAATACACAAAAACTCTAAATCTAAACACGCCCAAAACACAAAACTATATCAGAATAAATGCTGAAGAAGGGTTCTTAAAAATTCTGTTTCAAGACATTAAGGAAAATTTTTGAATGGAACTTTTTTTTATTTTGGAAAACAATTTTTTGTCTATTGCTAAGTGGAGTATGTACCGAAAATTTGGAACCTAGGTGGACAAAGGAGCTGTAAGGTTGGTGAGACACTGATTACTAAAAAAAAAAACTGTTCAATAAATCATTTTAATTTATTTTCTTTAAATTTTTGCATTCTTTTAAAACAATAGTCCTAAGCTTACATTTTCAAACAGGAACCCTTAACTTTAAACCGTACGCCATATGATAGTTCTTAAAAACAAGCGGCAGATTCCAAAATAGTTAGTTAAGTTTATTAAAAAATAGATTAAATTTTTATCAATGGACGTCAGATGCAACTAATATATTATTCTCACTTACCCAGTTCCAAACGTTGACACAGTGCTCCGAAATTGTTGAGATGTATACTTAACCCTGAGCATAAGCAAGCGGTTAGCAACTATTAATATACAATAAACTTTTTTTTACAACTACGAGAGGGTGTTCCAATAAACCATTGATGATTCGGTCGATCTGGAGTGTATATATAGCAAAATGTAATCAAAAATAATTGTTTAACTTAAAGAAAGTAATCGAAAAATTGCAAACTGTTTGCGTTATCGGAGCACCCTCATCTGAACAAATAAAAAAACATCTTTGCCTTTTCTTATAAACGTTCAAGAAATAAGGATATATGTATTTTGCCAAGTGTTAACTTAAATTGTTTTTTAGATGAACCAATTTTGATGATTCTTTAAATTTTGTTTTTCCAAGGTTGGTGCTTTTCAAGTAATTTCACATAAATTTAATGAAGATTTGATTAATACTTCGTTTGCCAATTTCATTGACTCTGTAGTCGGTGCTGTAAATTGAATACAAGATTGCCGCGACTTTATTATTAAAACAATTATGTATATATATAAATTTTCAAACACTAAAGTATTTTATTATGTAGTATTTTATGATAGTGTGAACAAGAAGAAATTAAAAATTTTGAAATTTGTTCACACTATCCAGATTTCCATATTTTGTGAATACATACTTAAATTGATATATATGAATACACCAAAATTAAATAAATCATTTAGCTTTTAGGTTTAATTCAAAAAATTAAAAAAAAAGAAAAAATAAGTAAATGCTATGAAAATGTATAAATACAGACTTATGAGCGGAGTATAATCTTCTAAAAAAAAAAATGGTGAATTACACTGCTTTCACAACAGTTTTCATAGAAGTTTTAATTTTTGTTGTTGTTGTGTTTTCTTCAAAAATTTATACTAAAGAGATTTTGATAGTGTTTACAGCGTTTACACTATTCAGGTTTGCGTGTAAATGTTAAGGTTATTGGATTCCTACGATTGCTGCAAACATTACTAAGCTTTTATTAACACTAAAACTAAACATAATACTGCATTAGAACTAAGTTAGAGCATGGCGGCATGTTAAATTTCTATTCGAAATTTTAAGAGCACTTAGTAGTCGTTTTTAATTTATTTTTCCTATGGCTTTTGCGTTTTCCGGCTGCCATTTATTTTTTATTTTTTTTTTTGTATGTTCTGGTCCTTTATTGTTGTTTGGCTAGTTCGTAGTTGCCCGTTTGGCTGGTTTGCCCGTGCGTTGCCTCCGATTTTATATTCGTGGGAGTTGGAAGACAAATTGATTTCATGTCTGAAACTTCTTAAGCGCCTGCAATGGGGGAATGCTTGGCGCCGCTCCTGCTGCTTGCAACTACTTCTTTCTTCCTGTGTGTGTGTGTGTGTGTGTGTGTGTATGCTTAAAGTTGATATTATGCCCGCACACATGACGTTGTGCTGCCTCGACCGCCTCTGACCCGCTGGGAGCGCAACCCTTTTTCTTTTTATTTAGTTTTAACTTGGCTAGAAATTGATGCGCTCGCTCGAAACAATATAACAGCTACAATTACAACATGAATGTGGCATATTCATAGGCAACATGCTGCAACATGGCCACGCCTCCTGCCTCCTGCCTTCGTTTTATTTTTGTATTATTAGTATTTTTTTTTGGTCAAGTCGGCGAGTCCTTCGCATGCTTCTATCGCATATTTTACCGTTGTTGCAAGTGGTGCGGTTACTGTGTCATAGACATGAACGATCCAAAAGTTCGACACGAGTCTAACTTAAATGGGTAGGTTAAGTGGGTAGACTGAGTGGTTGGCTAAGGGTGTGAGTGTCTAAGTGTATGGTCGGAGTATACGGGGCTTCGTTTAAATATTTGCAATTTTATTTCTATTCCCCAAGTGTGGCCATAAATTGCTCACTAATAGTGCCAAACTAACAACTTGAAGGCTCTTTCGGTATGATATTTACACTTTAACCTCTGGGCTTGGCGTAACTAGTACACACTCATATGCTACAAATATTTAGGGTTTATATTCGTAATTATTTTTACAGAACAAAAGTTTATCATACCTTCCAAACATATACATATAACGTTGAGACTAATAGGTGTTTAAAATAGTCAAATTGGTCCAAAGTAAAAATGTTATAACATAATTTTATTTGATATGTTAATGACCGTTCTAATAGACAATTATCGATTTTAATCTATACTTTTTACTATAGCTATTTATTGGAATTGTTTTCTGAAACACATAGTCTTAAACATATTCAAAACAATAATATAAATCTGAAATAAAAAGAAAATTGAGAATGATTGAAATAAGGAATAAGAAAAGAACTTTAAGTCTTTATGGATTGGTTACCCGAAAAACGATACTAAAAAAGAAGAAAAGCTTATTACAATCAGGAAGATATTAACAATTAATATTAATTTAAATTCATATCGAAATGTTAACCATTTAAAAAAAGATTTTAAACACACTTTCGATAATGTTAAAGTAGCCAAAGGTTTTCTCCAAAAAAAATTAGCTCAAAGCATTTAAGTTTTTTATCCCACTTAAGCTTACTCTCGCTAGTTTTCCACTTTTCTTTATCGTCTCCTCGATTTCTCTCTTTGTCTCCCGCGCACCTGGCGCTCTTGAAAACAAATTCCATACAATATTTTCAATATCAATAACTTGAGCGTTTTTAGTTATCAAAACAGTTTATCCATACTAAGTAAGTACATGATACTCCCTTGTTCAACTCAAACCAAACCAAACTCTATCCTAGCTCTTTTACTCTATTGACTGGCGAGAAACTATAAAATGTTGGATGGGAAAAGTTTATTTATTTATTTATTTTTTTTTTCACACGCTGCTCAGTTGCACTTATCTCCCCTTGCCCAAGTTTTCGTGTTGCCTGCCACCACCCGTCCTCCCTTCTTTTTCTTGCACTTTCTCTTTGCCTTTCGACCGACCAGTGGAATTGAGTATGCGTGAAAATCCTGGCAACTTGTTAGCTTATCCGGTGATTACATCGATAATGCTACGTGGTGTTTTAGCTGGCAAAGCTACGTGCTGCTTATGTGCTCGTGCCCCTTTGCCCTGCGCTGGTGCTTTTCACCTTTCCACATTGCCACATTGCCACTTGCAACGTTGCAAGTTGGGCACTCGAAAGCAAGGAGTTCGCTCAAGCGACTGGCCGTGGATTGGGGCGCAGGATGGCTGCAAAGAAGAAGAGCTGCCAAATGATACCATTGCCCATATCCAACTGTCTCAGTCTTTGTCTGTCATTTGCTGTATGTCTGTATTTTTCTTTTAGCACCAGCAAAAAATCCAAGAGCCAAGAACTCAAACAGGAACAACAACAACAACAGCAACACCATGTGTAACAATACTATTCAGATATTTTTCTTTGTAATACTCTTGTCAAGTGAGCAACTCAACTGTAACATTTTATTTTGCATAAGTTCTAGCATTGGCTATAAACCCAACTAACCACATTCGCTTAAGTAATTTGATATTTGTTATGTAGTTGACAGAACATATTGTAAACTTAATGATTAATCCATCATCAACTTTTCTTTAGAAACATTGTCAGTTTAACTCGTAACTCGTAACTGTATGTTATTTTAATTTCCTGTTGGAATTTATATTCATTTATTTCTGCATTTGTATTTATCTCAATAACTTATATTGTCAACGAAATGTTTCAAAGAGATGCAAACTTGACAAATGTTGAATTCACTTACTTATTTTTAACTGTCAATTGCCAGTAATTTGAATGCCAGTTTATGTTGATGTTCAGTTTAACTTGAACTTTAAACTGGCAATGGGCTGCATGCGCTCATAATTTATACAGGATATTATACAATTCTCATGAGAATGGGTTATGCATCTCTGATCCATGCGAATTAAGTTATTATTCGGAATGAATTTTTGGTGTTGAAATAATCTTCACCTTCAGTGTATTTTACAGATGCAAATCATTTTATTAAAAAATAAAACAAAACAAACCATTTTCAAACATGAAGAAAATAGCAAAGGGTAATAAATAAAATCGGTTATTGATTAAACAACAATATATTTAATTTAGTAATATAAAATACTTGGTTACACATAATTACAAATTGATTTGATTGAAAGAAAGTATTCTTGAAGTACAATTTTACTGCAGAACGACATTTATGTCTCAAGTTAAAACAATAATTTAATAAATTTACATTTTTAGTTTTGTGTACTGAAATGACTTTCAAAATTAAAGTTGTCAACCTTTGTAGAGCTTACAAAGAGAGTATTCAGTTTTCGGATTCCCTTATTTATTTAACGTTCTTCTTGTTGCTGTTGCGTTTAGCTCCTATAGCTTTTTCGGCATACAAATGCGCAAAATGCAGTGAAGTTTGATTTGTTCACAGTTCATCCGTTGTACACGCACACACACACACACACGCGCGTACACACACATACACACACCTATATATATACATGCATATACATTTGTATGTGTTCCTTTAATGTTTGCTTCGTTAGCCTCTTGCCACGTTGACTCCCACGCTTGTTGTACATTTTATTGCCAGAGTCAAGATAGGAGCTGAGATATGGGGGAGAGTTCTGTGTGTGCGTGTGTGGCATGAAGCAGATAGATACATTTGTATGTCGAAACATGTATCTGCTGTTTGTTGCAATTGTATCTGCAGCTGTTGTTAGTGTTGTTATTGTTGCATTTCAGTTGCTGTTATTCACGTGCTCAATCAATTTTTCAAGTTCTTACAGCCGCAGCCGGAGGAGGCGAAGACCAAAGCTGGCATAATGTGTATGTGTCTGTGTGGCAACCTCTTCTACAGGAACCGAGCTAACTTCTTCGACTCCGTTTCGCTTCTCGTTTCGCTTTTTGCCAGCCAAAAACCGCATTTGCTGCACTTTTTTTTTTGGTGGCAACGTTGAAGGGGTGAGTTCAGTTTGGTCTGGAGCTAATGATATTTCATTGGTACTGATTTAAAGTAAACTGTTTGCTGCTCTGTGTATGTAAGTACGTTTATATGTATGTAAGCCTGTGTGTGTCATCGCCGGTTTGGTTAATCTTGACACTTAAGATCATTCAATTAAAAGTGCTAGATTCACAAAAAAACAAAAATGGGTTTCATACTTAGCTTAAATTTCTTGGTACACAGAAAAAAATAGTGAGGTACTAATTTAAAGATTTTATTCCAGTATTAATTTGATTCGTACATTAAATATTTAAGTAGGACTCATACTTCGTACGTTATTAAAGAATGAAAATCTTGATCCAATTCCAAATACATTTGCATTAAGTATACGTTTTCTTTTGGAATATTTTTTTATTTTTAAAATAAATACTAAACTTTGTAAATTAAATGTTTTAATAATTTTGAAACGTTCTTACTTAAAGAATAACAATCTTGATTTTGTCAAATGTGGGCTTAAAAAATATAATATAGCTAATGATAATAGGTTGTATCTAAATATGGGATTATTTAGTCTTTTATTTTTTTTTGTTGCAAAAGCTATTAAGCAGGCCCAAATCAGGTTTGTTTAAAGTAAACAATTACTGCAGCCCAAGTATGTTGGGATCTAAGTTTCCAATCCCCAATTAATATTTAGCATTTCTAGCTGAAGCATGAGAGTGCTTTAATTATGCTTTTGTAAAAGCTCAACCTGCACTTTATATCCATCTTATAAGTAGGTGAAAATACAAAGTGTTGTCATCCTTGGATGAAGCTTTAAGACGACTAAAGTTAAGAAGGGTTTGAAAAAAAGGTGCTTGAATTGAATATTTCCTAATTAGTTGCTTTTTTCACCTGATCTTTGTGCTCTTCTATTTTGCCTGTCCCTGATATTGTTTGTTCGAAGAGTCAAATTGGATGCTTTGCGTCTTGCTGGCATCGTAAATAGTTAAATAAACTATGAAAATATAATTCACTTGAAAGTTGCACTTATAATAATTGAAATGATAAGTCTAACAGTCTAAGCGAAAACTTTTTGGTGAGTGAGCCAAAGGAAGCCGGGTTCGTCCTCATCCCTGCACCGTTAAGTTTGCTAGTTGAGCAGTGACAACGGAAGACGCCTGGATAACAAGGATAACTTATTGGTTGATAGAACAATACATGTAAATTGTGGTATTCTTCAATTATTAGATTCGCGTGTCACATTGTCCAATAAATAAACCAATAATTGAGTTTATTACTCAAGCATCGATTTGAATATAAGTAGCCCGGTATTAGTGCATGAATATGTTGTTCAAGAAAATATTTGCAATAACTGCATATTTTCATTCGCATAGGTTGGCGTTTAGTTAGCAATTGAGAAATAGCTTCAGTTATAAATAGTAGATTGAACTAAATATTCACAGTAGCAATTATATATTTTTCGTTTGTTCATTCTCTTATTAAAGAAGTGCGTTATGCTATTCCGAAAAACATTTTGCATGTATGGGTATGACAAAATTTCAACACAATCGGGCCAGCCGTTTCGGAGGAGTTTTCTAGCAAACACTGCAATACGAGAACTATACATGGATGTTTTGTAAAGATGTTTGTTAAACTTTCACGCAATAACTACTGAATGGATTTAATTAAAGATATACGATTACATTGCTTTTACATCGCAAAAACACACAAACTATATTTTTTTAAGATATTCTGTGATGGCGACGCTTTGTTTTGTTGTACTGTCCTAGGAAGGAGTCGAGTAAGAGAACAGACAAACAGCAGACAGAGGCGTCACTGTCATGCCAGGATGAGAGTGAAATGAGAATGTAGAATGAGAAACAGTATATTTCTGTAGAAACATGCACAATAGCAAAGTTTAACGTTGAGTACAACGAGTGGTTGTTCGATGACAGCGAAAGCCACACGGTTCTAAAAATTAAAGCAATGAGTAAGGAATGCAGATTTTTTGGTGCTCTTAAACATGTGTTGTTCGGAAGGAGAAAATAGCCCATCCTTGAATACATGTTGGATCTTGAATATGTATATAATATATATCTCCTCACCATGTTAAAGTTAAGATTTTTGCTTTAAATAATTTCGGTGTGTTTTTCAATTATAACAGTATGTACTTGATTGGTTTTTGGTTGGTTTTTAGAGCATATTTTTTAAATTTTTTTTACGTGAAAACGTCTATAAAATTTATGAGTATAAAGGTAGCAAGTTAAAAACGAGAAAGCCACAGGCGTTCCGAAACCCGATTTAGGCTTCTAAGCCATCACAATGAAAAGATTGTCGTGGCGCTGCTATACAGTATTTTTGATGTTTTGATGAATGACTACCCGGGTTCAAAACCGGGTCAGAATTTTATGAATAAGTTTATTTTAATATTTTTTTACTTTTTTATTTTTAGTTTAGTTTTTAATTTTATTTGTTTTGAAGTAGCAACAACAACTGAAGCAATTTAGGTTTATTATTCTTGCATTTTAAAAATCTGATAACTATTATATTTTTAGGTATTATTTCTTTGTTCAATAAATTTAATGTATAAGCATGTAAAGAAACTTTCTGCTAGATTTTACTAGACGATTAAAAGTTTGCAATCATTTCATCACTGTTTTATTATGACGTTGTCACGCCAAACTATCGTCCGTATGCCAACTTAACAGACAACCTCTTTTTTGTTTCCTTATGGTAAGCTATATTTATTTAGCCGCCCAAAAGTTTTAAAGTATTTTCTCCTCGTTATAAAGCCATTGGCTGCGTACACAAGGAGCATTTACCTGCTACTGATTACTTTCCTTGTGGCAGCAACCGCGCAAGGATTATCTCATGGAAATTCGATAAAAACAGCTGTCTGAAGCATCGCACTTGTTAACAAAATATATCAAGTGTGAAAATGGGATCAGAATTTAACACAAATATTAAAATGCACTTTTGTGATGACGCCATGCCACCTGAATAACTAAAGGCCTTAGCAAAAATGTTTCTTAATAAAAAAATCAAAAAAAGAAAAGAATTATTAAAAGAAACCAAAGAGAGCCGTGTCCGTGTTTTTATGAGATAACTTTGCAAAAGTACTATCAGTTTCAGGAGCATTTTAGAATATCGTATTAAAGTGATTTGTCGCAATAGTGAAACTTTTTTTATAATCTTTATGTTTATTGCTTCAGACCCTTCTGAAAGTGGCTACAAAGAAAGTGGCATACAGTGAGCCTATTTTTAATGTGGCCCTGGAAAAGAAAATGCCTTTTGCAATTAAGATTTTGGCCGAGCAAGAGTCATTCCTGTCTGTTCGTGACCGGTTTAACATAGCTAAGAGTTCCGGACACAAAGTATTTAAGTTGTTTTTAAGTGTCTTAGCTTTCTCTCCAATTGAAAATTTGTTGTCACATGCTTAATTTTTTCTTTTGCCTTGAATTTCGTAAGTCACCTTTTCCTATTTCTATGTAACGAGAATAATTGCTTTGTGCTATTATTGCATCACTAAATTTCATCTACTGCACTAAGAACTCGGAAATTAGCAAAAAACTTAAATTTGTTTGTCGAAAAGTACCTTCGAAACAATGAGCAGCTTGATATAATTTATAAATTGACAACGCCACTTAATTAAAAGCATTTGAGCCTGTGTTGGAGCACACGGGAGCAAAGGTTAACTGTAGAATACGTCTGTCCTTGTTCAACGAAAATTATGAAAGTAAACATAGTGTTAATATGATTTGACATTTAAGTATATTAAACACTAGCTTTTGCCCGCGACTTCGTCCGCGTGGAATAGTGACTTCCGGCAGATTTTTGGTTTTTCCCACATAGTTCCCGTTCTTGCGGGATTTTCGGAATGGTCGAGTTTCCGCAGAATTTTTAGGATAAAACCTATGTTTTTATTTCGACCAAATTTGGTACCATAAAAACGGTCATTGTGACTAAACCTTAAAAGATAGACATATGCCGTCGCGGACTTTTTTTTAGTCATGTATAGAGGAATAATTCTTTCATACATATTTTTTGTGTATCTTGAACCGTTTTCGCAGCACACGCAAAGAAAACCTTCAAAAATGAATAATTTTCCCCGTTTTTTACACATTTACCGCTCTGTCTTTGCTCCTATTGGTCATAGCGTAATGTTATTTAGCCTATAGCCTTCCTCGATAAATGGACTATCCAAAAAAAAAAAGAATTATTCAAATCGCACCAGTAGTTTCGGAGATTAGCGCGTTCAAACAAACAAACAAACAAACTCTTCAGCTTTATTATATTATATTAGTATAGATATAAGAAAGCTGAAATGCACGATAATGCCTTACATAACAAAAAGAGTTATTAAAAGGTGTTCAATCTTATTTAATTTATTATTGTATATTGTATAGAATGCATAGAATTTAAACAATTTTATGAAAAAATAGTACTTAAATCTAAATATTTGAAAAACCGGCTTTGTATCGATTTCGATTTTCGAAGCGGTTTGCATCAGCGTTGCCGTAAAAAGCCAAAAGTTAGCCAAATGACAACAACCACAGTTAAAACATCTATGTAGTTTTTGTTATTATGCTACTTTTTTGTCCTTAACTGCAACACTGGATGGGCATCTCTAATATAAATATTACAAACATTGACTTAAAATATAAATATGATATAACTTGATATATCTACATTTCTAAATAAAAAAATTGTATTTCTTGTTTTATGATGGATATGTGGTTTTTAATATGATTGGTTTGTGGAAGGAAAAGTAAGATATGTAACTCATTAATAATGTTTTAAATTTATTTGATGAAATATTTATGTTGCTGTTCGTAAGTTGCAAAAAACAGCACTGTAGACGTAAAGATATTTTATAATTATTTTATAATTTTTTTGCACGGTTATATTTATTATTTTGGTGCAAAACCATAATTTAGTTTCCAACAAAAACATGGTTTCAAAAACTTGCACGCAAATTACCTGAACTTGTAAAATTGGCGATGAAAATATTTTATTGTGATATAAATGTTGTTTAGAACTGACGCTTAAGCTAAACTTCTTCATTTACACCCCTGGCACGAAAGAATTTTTTTTTTGAAAATTTAAGTATGACCGAATCTTAATGAAATTTCAATATTTAGAAGATATCAGTCATGACCGCATATATACCAAACGAAAGGAAATCAAGTCTTTTTTATATTGAGAAAAACATAAAAGAAATTCATCTAGGAGTTTTTTAGCAATTCGCAATTAAAAGTGCACAGCCGGCGTTAGATCACACGGGCGCAGAGGTTAACAGAACAACAAAAATTATGAAGCGGTAGCCTTATAACAACAGCCACATAGATGTTTTATTTTAACTGTGTTTGTTGACATTTGACTAATTTTTTGCTTTTTACTGCAACACTGGTTAGCATCTCTGATATAAATAATACAAACGTTGACTTGAAATATAAATATGATATAATTTAATAACAACTTTGTTACTGTTCACAAGTTGTTTGTTTACCTCATCTCAACTTAAATTCCAAAAAATCATCGGAATGAAGCAAAAATATGCATATATTTGGTTTCATTTTTTTTAATAGAAAATGTAATCACTACATATATATATATATATATATAATTTAAAATAAAGGTTGAAGCCTTGGTCAAAAATGGAATTAAATTGTGGACAATTGATCCATTAGTTCAAGATTAATAAGCGATTTTGTGAAACTGTCATATTACAAAACAACTTTTTCAGATAGCACCCTCATTACCGAAAGGCGAGACTTACTCTACATCGAAAATAAAAAAAATAGAGCATAGTTTTTTGATCCAGTACCATAGAGCAAAACTTCCTGGTGAACGCACCCATTACGTGTCTTTTAAATATGTAGTATTGGGTTTTGTCTTTTAGTTTACGATATTTTAACGATTGGCGCTTCCTTTAAATGCAATTAAATCGCTTGAGGCTCTTAACTTAAGCGGTTGAAGAACATGAATGAAATTTTTTCAACGAAAACAAAAAACGCAAATGCAGGATTCAAGGATTTTTGTTGTTCGGCTCAGCTTTTATTATTTGTCGACTAGGTAGATTTTAGGGGAAGGGTGGGTGGTGCTGCCACGCCCGTTGCGTGTTTTTTGGCGAGATGTTTTCTGCCAGAATGTACTGGACAAGTTGAAGTCTTGAGTCTTGAAAGCTTGTCTACCTGGTACAACGGGACGCGTTATGTTAACGCAATTGTTACGCATTTCTTATGATGTAATCAGACGCAGCCTGTTGTGAGCTTTTTTTGTTTTTTTTTTTTTTTATTTATCTCAAAATAAAAATATATGCCCCAGACGTCGTCGTTGGTTTTGTGGCAAAAGTTTTTGCCTAACCACCTCGAAGGAAGCAGGAGCCGCAGCGAAAATGAACTGAAATAAAACTAAATTATGGCAATTGAAAATGAAAAGCGAAAATTAAGCGCATAATGAGTCACAATGCGGTGCTGGAAAGTAGATGTAGGAAGTGGAGTGTTGTCGAGCTGAAGCTCGCAAGATTAAAGGAACAACCGTTGTTGTTGTTGTTGTTGTTGCTGCTGCTTCTTTTTGAAAGGTCTCACCGGGTTCAGGTGAGGACGACAACAATACAACGCATAATATAATAAGCAGCAACAGCAATTGCCAAAATAAAAGCGTAGCATCCGCGTGTGGGCGTGGCACTGGCAAACGCTGCCCTACTGCCCTGGCACACGATGAAGTAAACTTCAAACTTCACAAGTCTCCGGATCCGTGTGTGCCACTTAACGAGGCGGTCTTGTCTTTAGGCTCAAACATTTTTTTTTTTTTCTTTTTTTTAGACTCCCCTGCATAAGAAGCAAGTACCAATGCCCCCTAAACCAGTCAAGAATATCGATTTGAGTAAAGAAGAGCTTCAATATGGTAGTAAGTTAAGGCTATGATAATTATTTATCCTTAAACATCAAATTTAACTGCATAGTTTTGATATTAAAATAATTAATTTATTAAAACATTTTTTTTTAGCAATTTCTGATAAGAATTTACTCTTTCAATGTAAATAAAATATATAATTTTTGTATTTCCTTTTATGTCAACATTTCTTAACAGATTTATGAAAAGAATAAATAGTAAATATTCTGTTGAATTTATTGGAACTATTAATAGTTTAATTATTATACTCGATACCGAAGATAATGAGTTTATTCGTTTTGTGCAATGTCCGTCATGGTTTCTGCCGTCTGTCCGTCCTTATGTTCGCAACTTTTTTCAACACCCATCAAGTTAGTTCTTGTAGTCTCTGAGATCTACGCATTTAAACAGACGGACAGACGGACAATTAGACAGACGGACGGACAGACGGACATGGCCATATCGACTCGGCTATTGATACTGATCAAGAATATATATACTTTATGGGGTCGGAGGTGCTTCCTTCTGCCTGTTACATACTTTTGCTCAAAACCATTATACCCTGTTTTACCTATTTTATGGGTATTTCAGGGTATAAAAATGAAACCAAAAATATCCATATCTTTGCTTCATTTCGAAGACTTTGAATTGCTCTAGCAACCTCAATAATTTATCAATTGCTCAGATTTTTTGGAATATAAGTTGAGATGAGTTAAACAAATATTCCAACTTTCAAATTTTATATACTTTTGACAAATAAATAACTCTTTAAGGCAAAAAATCAGTACAAAAATCATTACATTTTTTCTAATCGCAAAATGCTAAAAAACTTTCTAATGAATTTGTTGTTTTTTTTTTCTCAATATAAAATATATTTTATATACAGGCGGTTATGACTAATATCTTGTGAATGTTGAAATTTCATTAAGATATTCGATCATAAATAAATTTTCATACAAGAATTCTTCCGTGCCAGGGATGTAAATAAACAAGTTCAGCTTGAGCGTCAGTTCCAAACAAAAATTATATCACAATAAATATGTATGTTCAACCCCAATTTTATTAAATCAGAAATTTGCGTCCAAGTTTTTGAAACCATTCTTAATATAGTTTATATAAATAGTTCTGACTATAAGAAAGTTCGTCTTTGCGGTGGCAGCCCTGATTTTTGCAACTAATGAACAACAACATAATTATTTCATTATATGAATTTAAAACAATGCCGCTTGTAAAAAAAATGACTTTAGCGCAGCGTAACAATGGCATAAAAATGCAATTTAGCTTTTTAAAATATTTTATATATTCAAGTTTCAAATCATATAAGTATTATGTTTACTTTTATAATTTTTGTTGCACAAGGACAGACGTATTCTTCGGTTAATCCATACACCCGTGTGATCTAACACAGGCTAATATTTTCTGTGTGTGTATTTTGTTGCTATTGGTTGGTGGGTTATTCCGGCCATTGGTTTCATTGATATTTAAAAATATTTTTAAATTCAATTTGTCTGCTATGCGTTTCGACGACTTTGCCGCCTTTATCACGGAGTCTGATTTTATTTTAAGTAAAAATATTCGGAGATTACATTTCACATATAAATACATAACAAATACATAAAAACATTTACTATTTTTTACATGCATTTTAGCTATTTACATCTAATTTTAGTGTCGTCAGTCCTAATCCTAATTTATGTCCAGCTATTTATATGATGTTGTTTGCTGCAGTTTGGTTTTCTTATTGCAGCCGCATAAATGTAATTTGTCTGGTCAATGTATTCTTTGTGATTTAGCGCGTCGTCATCTCCAGCGTTAAGGCGATGAAACATCGCGATGTTTTGCCGAATTACAATCGCTAGACTGGCTTATGACTAGATCACGGCACGCCGGAATAGCTTCAAAGAGCTAATGGAGAATGAAACAATGCATTGCAATGGTTTTTATGAAATTGATTGTGGTACATCGAATAAATTATGTTGAAACATACGTTTACGTATCATATATCCCAGGAATATTTTGTTAAAGGTAGTGTTAGTTTAATTATTTCCTTTTGCATTGCATTGAGCTACCCGTTGAGCTGCAAATGCTTAAATGAAAGCAGTGATGGCATTTTGCGGGCAGTAAAGGGATTGAAAAGAACAAAATCCTCTGTCACTCAAATCTGACACAAGACATATCGTATCGAATCGAGAACGATGACATCGAATCGAATTGATCGCATCCAATCGGATTCAATGACATTTTGCCAATGTTCATCTATCACACTCGGTCTTTCTTTCATTACTCCAGTGAAGTATAGTATGTGAAAAAGACAAAAAAGAAAAACAAAAACCAAATGCAACTTCATTGAATTTTGCTACACTTCAGCAATCAATTCACAATAACGTAGCATCACCCTATGCCTCAAGACCGCCCTTGTAAAACCCACCGCCAGGCAATTTCTGCATCGCACGAATGCAAAGTTCAATTCGATCTTTCAGTTGTCACTGGCAAAAACAATATGCGCATCACACACACACACACACAAACACATACGAAAAGTAGGACCTAAAGCAGTAAAAAAGCATCCTCCACTTTACAGTTATTTAGCTCATTGCTGTCTTTCTCTCTCTCTCTCTCTGTGTCGGTTTCTGTTCCTCTCAGCTGTTGCTTTCTTTGTCTCTTGTTAGTTGTTTAGAATTCAAATGTTAGCAGATGTCTTTTGTGTGTGTGTGTGTGTGTGTGTGTGTGTGTGGCAATAACAGTTCGAATGCGAAATCTAATGAAACGTGTTTAAAACAATTTGTTTCCCATATTGAATTATCCACTCGAGTGCATTTCGACGTCTATTCTCCCCAAAAATGGAGCGCCACTGTGGGGCTGACTGTTAAGGCGACCTCATTGTGCACTAACGGTTTAGCTAGCATTATTGCATAAACATGTATGTACATATATACATGTACATACGCGTAGATACATATGTATTATGTATGTTTGAACGAGTGTTTGCTCTAGCAACTTGCAATCAGCAAGCAACTGACTGACAATACAAACAAACCAATATATTGAATATATAT
This sequence comes from Scaptomyza polygonia, assembly GCA_035044585.1. NCBI lineage: Eukaryota > Metazoa > Arthropoda > Insecta > Diptera > Drosophilidae > Scaptomyza > Scaptomyza polygonia. Next base: position 129,343 of record JAWNNU010000739.1, on the reverse strand, counting down.
AATGTTCATACATGTGGTATGTCTAAAGCGGATTCTTAAGGAATAAAAGAAATGTGTGTTTTCCTTTTCCTGATCAAGGATGCAAGCTGGTACGAACCCAAACCAGTACCAGTCTAAAGCGATTAAGTTAAGCCAAATTCAAATGTGATAGGAAGCTTAAATACTTTTTGTTAGTTTATCTTTTCGGTACCAAAAAAAAAGGGTAATGAAAAATGATGTCGGGAACGTTTTATGTTCAAGGAATACTAATAATACGACACTTTTATGCTTAACTTATTTTTTGTTAGATTTTTTCAAAAATATATTTGAACTTCATTCCATCAACCAACTTACTTAAAACATGTATCCTATATATATTTCTTTCGATCTGTTTGAATGTATGCTTACTTTTTAGTAAACAATAAAACAAAAGGCAAAAAATATATAGTAATTGTAAAAATAATAACTGTTTTGTTTAATGTATTGATTTTGAGGTCAACACGAAAATTATTTATTTTAAACGAATTGTTTGGATGCTACTTAAAACCTTTTTAATGCTCTTTATTTGTAGAAGTTGCGTATACGCAACGTGGTGTATAACAAGGCTTATTTTAATGAATTTTGCGATTCGCGCCTCAAATGAAGAGCAGCAGAAAGAAAGGTAAAGAAAAGTAAAGAAAGACACAGACATTTTTTGAGACCAGTAAATTTTGCAGATGATTTAACCGGTTTTTAATAAAAGCTGAGGTTGCAGTGCAATCTTTATTCTCTCGCTCTAGTTCTCTTGCTCCTCCGCTGTGCAAGTCATTCTTTTTGTTTTTTTTTTGTTTTTGTATTGAAATCATGAAAACAAAATGCGCTCATAATAAAATAAAATTGAAACGGCAGGCGGGCCAAGTGCCGCAACGACGTTAACAACAACAACAATGTGTAAACACATGTAAGCCTGGCCACATTGTTGCTGCTGTTGTTGTTGTTGCTGCTGATGTTGTTGTTGCCATCGACTGGCGTTGTCTGTCTGGTAAACCAAAATTGTTGCTCGTTTTCCGCATGAATCACTTGCATCATCATCATCATCAGCATCAGCATCTACCACCACCGCCATTCCTACACGATTTCCACCCGCACTACACCCGTCCCACAACCCTTTAAGATCCACAAGCTACATATGAAACCACAGCGTTGTAATTGTGTTTGTGTATTCTCTCTCTCTGTGCACATGTGTGTATGTGCAGTCACACACACACACACACACACACACCCGCACTAACACACATACAAACATACGTAACCGTTTGGCTGTGCACTTTGTGAGTAGCTTTTAATATATTTTGCCGCAAGCCAAAAAAAAAAAAAAAAAAAAAAAATGGGAAAACAAACGAAAATAAATATAAAAAATATCGTTTGTCTGTGGTGCTTGGTCTTTTTCTTGTTGTTGTTGCTGCTGTTGTGCGTGTGTATGTATGTGTGCTGAAATTGGATTAAAATTAAAATACAATAACAAAAGCACACACACATGCAATGGGCGCTGTGGCAAAATGAACAAAATGAAATGATATAAAATATATGAAGTCAACGAGCGTCTGGACCAAAAGGCTAAGATAACTAAATTCCGCAAGCCAAAGTCAAAACCAAAATACAACAACAGCTACAGCAACAACGACAAAAAAAATTACCAACATAATGCCGCTTGTCGTCCGTCGCCTTCATTCAATTAGATTCTTTTACATTCGATTTATAATTTTCAACAAAATTTGCATTTCCAATCAAATAAATTGCGTTTGGTCAAAAGATTTGTGTTTCGGATGCAAATATTTTTCAAATTAATTTGACAAGTTTTAACAAATTCAAACACTTTAAGCTGTTAATAAAATGTATATATGTATATGTATTTGTATGTATGTTTGTATGTCGTATATAAACATTCGTACTCAATGACTCGGCCGAACGACGCAAAATGAACGCTGCGTCGACGACTCTTTGACAGGCGTTGACGCTCGCCTGAACCCTTCACAACGTGTTCGACTGACGTATTTTGCATGGCGATGAATGAACGCTAGGTTCACGCAATGCCATGCAGAGAAGCGACGCATGGAGCGACTTTAGCGTCACTCGTTTGACTTATTGCCATGCATGGAGCGTCGTAAAAGATGCTCTATTGTCCTAATGACATGCATGGAGCGTCGTAAGAGCGCCTCTCTCTCTCTCTCTCTCTCTCTCTCTATCTGTGTTAAGCGTTCGGGTTCAGTTATTGCAATGACGAGTCGTTACGACGCATTAACGCAGAAAAAGTCAACGCTACGTTTACCTAGAGACAATCACTGCCGCTAGCCGTACTAGAGGGATAATACAAACTTCTGCATGCCATTAATGAATAGCTGCTTATTAATTGTTGTTGTTTATTACTCAAAAAAAAAAAAAAACGTACAACAGGTATGAATGAATATTTGCATAGGTAATCGTAAATAGCTCGCGATTTCAATATACATATTTGTTCACCGCTCACAATTTGCCTTTATTAATATTGTTTGTTAATTATATTTGTGCGCTCTGAACAGAACGCAATACATAGTTCCATTTGGTATTTTTACATATATGTATGTATTTGTGCATAATATAATTATTTGTTGCATATTGGTTTTTTTGTGTAATAAAGTTTATTCGTTTGTTGCTGTTGTTTAAGTGTTTGCTAGCTATAGCTATAATTATTATTAATTAAAATTAAGTGATGGTTCTTCACAAGTTCTGTATAATAAACAATATATTTCTTTAAAAAAAATTGGGTAAAAATTGTCGAAAGATTTTTACAATTCATTCATTCAATTTTGCTTTTTTATAGCTAGTTCACTGTTATATAATGTTAACGCCATCAAGTGTTGACTGTATGTTTAACGATTCCATTTAACGATTTTATCAAGAAACAGTATCTGTTTTTCATATTATTTTGATAGTTGTGCAATTTAAACCTATAATGCCAGGTGGTACAGCGCTTAAGGAGAAGGTAAAGGACAAAAAAAAAAAAATATTTAGTTTGATTGGTGGTGGCGTTAGATATGTCCATACTTATATGAGATGCACCTTATCACCGTTATCATATGGCACACAGTGCATCAAATGAGAACTGATTGATTAAAATTGAGCACAGATTGAACCAATTAGAACCAAATTTGACGCCCATTTGTTGCATTTATAAGTATTTGGGGTGGGTATCAATAATCTCGTCTATTTCACATCTGTATGTACATATATATCTTTCAAAGTACAGTCACAGTATAATAAGACAAGTTTATGCTGAGCTTAGCATTTGCCGCAGAAGCTATTGTTGTTGAAAGTTTTGCTGACGTTTGCAATACAAGTTGCTGTTGCTGTTGGTGTTGCATTGACTCTCTATTAACATTAAAGCTAGCCAACCCAAACTCCATTCGGTTGTTGCATCTCACTTGATAATGCGCTTTAATAACTTGCCAAATGGTTATTGTTGTTGTTGCTGTCGTCTTAAATAGTTGAAAATGTTGCGTTTGACGTTTTACCGAGTCTGCTTGATGGCCATATTCAATTTGATTTATGCATCAGCAACACACACACACACACATAAAGAGACATAACGGCTTATAGATAGATACAAATGCAAAAGTATAAGTCAAAGATACAAGTAAGTGTGTTTGTGTTTGGCGGGCGCTTCATTAATTTGTCATATGAAGCGATGCATGAACCAGATACAGCTACAAGCCAAGTCCATGGATACATCATTAAACCAACAGTCAGCAGTCAGTAGCACACACACACACACACAGTCATACACTCCCACACTTGTATATATATAGCACTTTTCAATTAACACGCGAATTATGAAATAAAAATTCAAACGAAAAAGAAATAAAATAAAAAATAATAATAATAATGACAAAACTGAAAAGAAAAGTTAAAATCAGACATCTGAAAACTGATATGGTGATTATATGAACATGTTTTTTTTTATGTTTGTAGTTGTTCATGTTGCAATGTTTAAACTTTGCTTAAATTGTGATTTAAATAAAAGTGCCAGCCGATTTGCAAGCAAAATGAATGGTGACAATTTGCAGCATGTTCTACAGTTCCCATTCGCTAAAAGAGTAACAAATGAATATTTAATAATTATAATCTTGTATGTTATTACTTCAAATGGCTATCTGTTTAAAAGGGGAACACAATATTTAAATAGAATCTTTTGAACTTTAACAAAGCTTAGCTGCTTAACAAGCCATTGAATAAATGTTTGATAATAATTTGTTTTCGAAGCAATAGGAGACAAAACACAAGCTTTTCTATAAGGCAAAATAATAAAAAAAAATTATTTTAAAAACCTATTTTTGATTTTTATTAATACATACTTATTAATTTCGTATAAAAGTTCAATTTTGTTTTGAGACAACTGAATTGTAAGTAAATTCTCAGCTAATGGAGTTGTCAAGTTAATATATAGAGCGTAGCTATCTGGTTTATTGTAATTACAATATGAATAAATCGTTCAGTAAAAACGCATAATTGTTAGTTTACAGCTCAAAACGGATAACTAGCAAACGAATAATTGTTAAAGAAAATGTAATGTCCAAAGGTACATCATAAATGCCATCCACAACAAAAAAGTATGTACATGAAATCTCAAAGAACTCCAGCTGTCCTAAATGCCAGGCAAACTGGCATTAATCGAGACGAGACGAAGCCAAAGTGATATCGAAATCGCAGCAGGGAACATTGTCAAGTGTCTCTGAATATGGCACACAGGATGTTGGTAGACAAAGATTTTGATTTATATGCTGCTGCACTGTTGCTGCAGGGGTGGCAAGTAGAAGATGGTGTGTGGTAGATGGGGGTGGTTATCGTTTGTGATGTGAATCGACCTCCTTTATATATACATTTTTTGGTTTTTTTTCATCATCGTTCTTTATTTATTTGTTGTTCTCTCCTTGGCTGTGTTAACCTTAATGCCAGCGGCTGATCCGATTCCGAATCCCGTTTTCCCGTTTGCCCGTTTACCCGCTTTGCTTCGTTTTCCTTACCGCACCACACCGCCCGCCATCTCTAGTCCTGCTCCTGCTGCGAAACAGTCAACAAATGCCGTGGGCGACAATTGAAATTATGGATTTTATGTGTCATAAGCTTTTATTGATGCAACAATCAAATATTTATGATGACAATTCCCGCTGACAATGATGACAATAAAAGTGCTTTTAGTATTTTCGATTGTCAACTTACCGAATACCAAATACCAAATACGAGTACAATTGCGAATATGTATGCATCGCTTCGTTTAGCATTTACCTTCAAGTGCCTGGCTTGCTTGCTTCGATTTTATTTCATTTTTGTTTTGCCTTGCATTTTTGGGGACTTGGCGAAATCTATGTTTGGGTATGTACTTATGTACATCCACACCCTTCAAGCTAGAGACTTGAAACTTTGCAAATGTCTTTAGCTATGGCATAGTAAATTAAAGTCTCAAGATTGGGGTTCTACGATAACTGGGAGGCTGGTAAATCGATAAATTCGATAACTCAAAATCGATTAATACACCTATTTCGCAGCTAGCACTACCAAATGAGAAGATAGGTGATGACGACGCCAAAAAATATGCATAAAAACTTTGGATGCCACGCCCATCCATATTAGCCACCCCCGACCGCCTCAACGTTTCGCTAGAAACGGAATGCGTGTATGTACTATATCTTCCATAGTGTTTGAGCTAGAGTCATTAAATATGGTAAGAACATAACTGGGAGCTACCTTCAAAGATCTGCATCAAGTCTTAGAGCCAGGCCCACCCATTCCGCTAGAGTCATTAAACTTGGTAGGAGGATATCTGGTGGCATCCTTTGGTGGTGCATCAGACAATCAGACAATTAAGGCAGCAGCACCCACCCCTGTGCAATCCGGCTTCTTTGTATCGGTTTTATTACTGGTATCGAGTATATCGCAGTCGGTTACGTCGGAATGTTACGTTTGCACTAGTTAATATTAACTAAGAGCTGTTAGAGCTATGCTTTGTTTAGAACAACTTCTTGAACAAACAATGTTGAAAGGTTTCCATTTGAAAATTTTGTGCTGCTGCTTCTCGCTCAACTTATTATTGAACCTTATTTCGATTTTTGTGTACTTAACTTCCAACACTTTTATGTGCAGATCAATCTTAATACAACCTAAACAAAGTATCAAATATACGAGTTTTATATTAATCTCCATTCTTTTTAAGAACTTAAGTTTTAAAATAGTTGTTAGAAATTACTTACTGTTGACTTTAGTCGGAGTTTTTCTTCCATCAATATTAACCTGCAAATTTAGAGCTAAGTGCATGGAGTTAATTTGCAGTTAAGAAATCGCATTGATAATGCATTTTATCGTTTAGTGTTTAACTGCCTTTTCATTATTGTAATTAACATTCCCAAGTATGTACATGCATACAAACTAGTATATTTGAACATTTAAACTTTGCTCTTTAAGCACAAGTGCCATTTTGGTGCCTTGCGCGGATAGTAGTTTGCAGTGGAGTGTTTTTTTTTTTTTTTTTGGTCGGTCGGTTTTAGATTATACAAGAAGGCGGGCGAAGATAATACACGCCGTTGCATTTAACCCACACATTTACAGTTGCAGTGTTGCATGCTATAATTTATGTAGAGCAGCTCCTCCAACACACACACACACACACACACACACACGTCTATTCACAGACTACTCACCTGTATTTCACCCGCACATTTAGTCAGAGCTCTACTATATTGTAGGGGAGAAAAATACTCAGTTTTAACCAATACCAGCATACATATCATGTAACCAACCGGACCAGGTAGCTTTTCCTTCCGCGTGCAGACAGCCCTTGCCCTTACTCCTCGTCTTCACCTCCCACTGTCTGTCTGTCTGTCTGTCTGTCTGTCTGTCTGAATGTGTGTGTGTGTGTGTGTGTGTGGATAGACTATCCATATGCAGACAGTCAAACAGCGAAATATCTATGAGTGCATCCATTATCCTTAATACACTTACGTGCACTAATGTGCTCCACATTAATGTAAGGGAGCTGCTTGAAAATTTAGGTTCCTACCGCTACGCTTGCTTTATTTTATTTTCTTTCATTCTGTCTCATCTTGCGCTTGCCGCAAATGCCAGATCCCTGTTCACCCCTCTTAACCCATTTACCATTTGTGTTTCGGTTTTGAGTAACAACGTGAGGCAGGGGCAAGTAGAAGCAACGAAAAAGGCACCTTCAACCTGGGCAACAACATGTTGGATTTCCGTTTCCATTTTGCATTTGTATCCATTTCTAGGATCGCCCATAGGCGTGCACAACTCAGCTCACTGTGAGGGTGAAAGCAGATTTCAGCAATTATTTTTTGAAGTCGAACCCAGAATTTACCGTTACAATTGGAAATTGAAAACAACTGTGTTCTTTCAGTTTCTGTTCCGTCTGTTTTGTTTCGCCTGTAATTTTGTACCGTGAATCGCCATTACAAATGGTGGAAAATGTATTAATAAGGTAACAGGCATAAGGACGCAGGAAGTACATACTAACACTTGCCACAAAATGTATGCGAACAAGCTCAAAGCAAATCTTTGATTGCAAAAAAAAAACATTGCGATTCTAATTATGATATTGTCAAAATTCAGTTTTTTTTTACTAAGAAACACATCAATTATAAATAATCAATGGAAATTCTTGTTATATGTATTATGAACAATGTTTATTTGATTTTATCTAAACTTATTCTAAAACAAGTAAGAAGGCTCTAGTCGGGATAGCCCGACCAGAAGATACCCTGAACCCAGTTGCAGTCCTTGCATCCTAAAAGTATGCTTCAAATAATTATCACTTTAAACAAAACTCATAACTGACTTAACTTTACGATATCTCTGGTGTTTCTTAACCGATTTGGACGAAAAGGTCTATCGTTCATACAGCCGGACAGACGGACGGACAGACGGACATTCCCATATCGACTCGGCTATTGATGCTGATCAAGAATATATATACTTTATGGGCTCAGAGATGCTTCCTTCTGCCTGTTACATACTTTTGCACAAAACCATTATACCCTGATTTACCCATTTTATGGGTTCAGGGTATAAAAAAAAACAAATAAATAAATTAATAATATACATATATAATAAGATGCCGAATATCATTTCCTTTTAATGTTTACTGGCAATTTTCGATTTTGACATATTTCAGCATATCCTTGTATATTTTAGCCCGTTAAGGAATCCTACGTTCTAGATAATGGAAGGTAAATCTTGTTCTCCATTGTCGATTCATTAAGGACAACACACTTCATTTGCTGTCATACATCTCGATACTGTTTGTCACACCGCCATCGCCGAGTTTAACATCTGCTACAAGGTTTTGTTTTTCAAAGAATGCGCCACAAGTTTGCGTCCGTTCATGCCAAACATCTGGAGGCATTTGATCGTAACTTGCGGCCAAATCCATTTTCTTCACTTTGTTAGTTTGTGATAAGTTTTGCTTATAAGTTTTGGAACAAAAATATTTGTTCAATAACAATGTTTGAAATGTGATGACAGTTGTGTTTAAATCTCAAAAAAAAAAGAACAGTATCTTTTTTTTTTTAAATTTTTATGGGCATTTTCAAGACTTTCGTATGGTGTCGTCATGAAGCTCCTTATTAAACTTCTGCCCAATACCCAGACCAATCTTGGAAGCTGCTATGACTTGGCCGAGTCGCTCTGTCAGCTATTTCTACTCATAACGCAGTTAAAAGTAATAAGATTTCTTGAATTGTTTTTTTTTTATAAATAAAAATATATATATACGTTGTTCATAATAAAAAATAATTTTCACGAATTATTTACAACCAAAGTTTTGCATTGAGCGTTATTTTTTTTTTTTTTTAACATTGTTTAGAGACAAAATGTTTCAAATTTTATTAGCTTGAAATTATTAAAAGTTGGTTAAAAAAAAGTTTTGTTGTCCTGCCACAAAATTTCATCAAGATCGCCCAGAAGTCACACGGAATTTATCCAAGATTGTAATAAAGCCTAAGCAAACAATAGCAAGTTCAGACATTGTCTCAGGATAAACTAGCGGGACTGAAGAGTTTCACCGCAGTTTTGGCTTACCCACAATACCATATACTTACTTGTTGGCAAGTTGATCAACAAATTATTAAATGCTTACTTGGTTTTTACTCGAAACTAAAACGTTGCAAATCTGTTTACAAATAGTTTTTAACAAATTTATAGTCGGTTTGTCAATGAAACTTTTGTTTGGATTGTTGCCGAAAACTGGTAAATGTTAATACTTTTGGCTTAGTGCTTATGATCAATGTTGCAAACTTAGCAACTTAGGTTGCATTAATTTAGTTTTCATTATTAACCTAGACTGTTGGTCAAAAATGTCTATATCATTTTTTCTATGCGTTTTCTCAAAGCTCAAATTGTTTAGAGATGAATTTTGTTACTTTTTTTTAGCGAAATTTATTTAGTGCAATGATAATGAAAGCCCGAAGCTGAAAGCTGGGTCTGTAATTTATTTTTGCATTCAAAATAAAAATATGTTGGCCAAACAGTTTTTGGGACAAATTTACAAGTTTGCTGGTTGTTTGACAACAAATTTTGTTTTTTTTTTTGACAAACAAAAACTAAAAAATGCTTTAAAGACTGAATTTAATCGGCAATAATACTAAAGCAGAGAGCAACTGCAAAAAAAAAGAGTCAAAGCACAACAATGTTGGAAAATGTGCACGGATTGGTGGGGGGTGAAATGTGTGGGTGCGCAGAAGGGGTAGAAGTTTTGTTCTTGGGATGTGTTGCAACAAAATTGTATGCAGTCGCAAATATTTTAAATGTTAACAATAAAACATGCGCACAGTAAATAAATGCAACTCACAGCATACACATTTAGTGTGCTTTTTTGTTTATGTGTGTGTGTGTGTGTGTGTGTGTGTGTAAACAACGCAACGGGCAAACCGAACAAACAAGCAGTCGAGCCTAAAAGTATGCAAAGCTTCTGTGTCGCTTGCTACTGCTGCTGTTATACATATCCCCATCTACCTCTCTGTCTCGTGCTTTCTCTCTCTCTCTCTCTCTCTCTCTCTCACTTTTTGTCTCTCTGTCCGCGTTCGCATTCACACAAAAACCGCTTAAAACACTTTACTATCACAATTTGAAATTGTTCAAATATCTTCACCCAAACCATCAGTTTTTCACTACTTTTTGCTTTTGTTGTTTGCCATGACTGCAGTTTTTTATATATATATATATATATTTATATGTGTATATATATATTGTATTGTAGGCCACGCCTTACAGCTAGCACTGGTGTTGCTGCAACTGTAACTGCGAAAACAACAAAAACGATTAAAATTCTCAAATATTTGCGTCAAGCTGTAACTGAAACAAAGGAAAAAAAAAACCAAAACACTCACACACACATTTAAGATGACTGTCATCGAAAATGTATGACCAGAAGTTACTCTGTAATTAATCTGAGAGATGCATGCCCAAAAACGTACAGTTAAATAACTATTTTTGTTGAATGTAATCACAAAAAATTTTGGTTTTTTCCTCATAACATGAAAAGAAGTTGAAGTGCGGAGGTTTGCTTATCAAGTAATTAAGGGTAAGGCCATGATGAATTAGAGAATTTTAGAGAGTTACGAATTTCATCTTCTTCTTTATAATTAAGATGCCCATTCGTCTACCAAACAGGATATATGTAAATGAAAAAGGCTGTAAAAAAAAGAAAAAGATATTTTAAAGTCGGTCAGCATTTTTGGTAGATATTCTTTTTTATAAGCATACACATTCAGTTTTTTTCATTAAAGTGTGTTTTTTTTTTGTTTTTTTTTTAAACATTTTTGTTGTTGTTATTTAGGCCAACATTCAGTTTGTTCTGCAAATACAAATACAAATACAAATACGAACATGGATATAGGTTATAGGTTATATGGCGTTGCAGTTGGTCAACTGGTCAACTGATGCTAAGCGACACTTCTTTTTTTATTTTTTATCATAAGTGAGTAACTACAAAAACAACATCAAACAATAGCAGCTGGGTTAATATTGACTATAATGCATGGAAACACTTAATAGGCTTACGTAAAACTATTTGAATACGGATCTGGTTACGTTAACTTTGAACAAAAAGTGTTCGGCAAATGAACAAATGAAAATACATATATAAAAAACAAATGAATACGACATGTTACAACAGTCAAACTATCACAAATCAAATAGCTCATAATAATTTAATATAATAACTTCGTCAGTAAAAAAAAAACATTCAGTTCAGTTAAGAGATGTTTACACATTCCTAGGTTATTTTTTGTTTAATCTATAGAAAATTCGTACAACACAGTCAAGTTAGATAGATTATAACATTTTAGATGGTTTGAATCGACTTGTATTTTGATCAATTGATAATTTTTGAAAAAATCTATCAAAGTTTTTCCTACAAATTAGATGAAGCACCTAGTAAAAGATGTTAATTCATAAGCCTTATGTGATAACCAAAGTTCAATGAATAACAATAATTCAAGAATCGATTTTCAAGTAGCTATTTATCGTGCGATACAAGTTTGCATTCATCGAACAAGAAATTTGATTTGCAATCAACTCAAAAGTACTCGAAAGTGTCAAATTTAATAATTAAACAAAAAAAAAAAAGAGAAGTGTTTTAGGAGCTTATACTAATGCTATACTTATACTAGTATTTTTGATGTGAGAAAGTCCATTGCAAAGTCTAAATGAAAATAAAAAGCAAAAAGTTCGATACGCCAATCACCAAAAAAATGTGCTACGAACAATTGCCAAAATGTTTGCAATGACAGACCAAAAAAGAAAAGTGCAACGTTCTAAACATTTAACACGCACTCACACACACACACACACACATACAAAGTGGTCAGTGACAAACCACACACACACACACACACACACCCACACACGTGCCTTGATTATTGAAAAACAGAAACCACAAACGTTGTTGGGGGCGTCGTGGATAGTATTTGCATGCCAGTACAACGGCCATTGGCATTTGAGCTCGATTTGTTTCGAAAAAGTATAAGTACATACATACAAGCCTACAACACACATACACACACACACAAAATGCAAATAGTGTGCGGCACAGACAAATCTACAAATCTACCAAAAATAAAATGCAAAAAAAAATATAGAAAGGAATACAACATTCAAATATTTTACAGTATGTTTTGTTGGTCAAATGATGGTTACCAACAGCAACAACATTCATCTGTCTATCTGCAGGCCATGTGTGTGATGGTTTTGGTGTGTATTTATTTTAAGTTGTAGTTACAAAATATGCACAAGTCTGGCAGAGTTATTTATATTGTATGTCACACGAACAACATTAAAACAACAAGCAACAGTGAACACACTTGCCGATACTCTGGAACTAATATTTAAATTGATATCAAAAAGCAATATTAAGTATACGTTATAATGTTACGTATACGATGAATAAGTTTTATGCGTGAAATCATAATAAAAATAACTTTTTATTTATTTTTTTTAATTGTAAAAAAGAACTTTAAGGATTTTAATTTTTCTTCAATATTGTTAAACGATTTGATAAATACATATGTACATTACGAGCAGTATGAAAAACATCATTTTGTCCACTTATTTGTTACCTTAACCTTCCGATTAATCTCACCATTTTACAGGGTGGCAAAAAGACAAATGCAAGGAAACGAGTGCAAAATGAATAATTTGTGTGACAATGTTGGTAGAGCCAGAGCCAGAGCCTGAGCTGTAGCCGTTGCCATTTTCTGTGCCGAATCGCCTTTTATTTTATTTTTATTTATTTTCTGCACTGGCAATGCAAATGGCAAAAATATCTTAACATTTGCATCTTTTACATTCACAATTGTGCTGTGCAGCGCCAGAGCCAGAGCCAGGGCCAGAATCAGAGTTGCGTGTTTTTTTTTTAGCTGGTAGTCAAAGATTGCGATTGTAAAAAAAGGCAACAATGTGCAGGTTATGCCAACAAAAACTACGAACCAGAACCAAGATTCAAAATCAGAATCCGAATCCGAATTAGCAGCGACATGAGCAACATAACCAAAATTCACCTGCCGAGGGAAAGGTAGGAAGCTAGACTTGGTGCGGGTGTGCTTCGTATAAGAAGTATTCCGTCTGTCGTTTGGATAATAGTTTAAATTCATCTGCATGTATGTATGTGTATGTATCAGTGTGTGTGTGTGTGTCTCGTTATACGCTTTATGCACTGCTAATGATTTGATGTCGTCTCCAGCTGAACTCAGACCAGAGCTGCCACATTGTCATCCCCATGCAACCCTGTGCTTATCATAGTTGGAAATGGAAGTGTATGGGTATGGTATGGGATTGGAAGTGCACAGTGTTTTTGTATCAAATTGAAGTGCTTGCCAAGTCATTCTTTGCATTCAAATTGATACCAGTTGATACCACAGAGCAATGGCGTTGCCACACAGTCGCATATACTAATATTTCTGCTTAAAAGTAAGTGAACGTTTTTTTTATATTCTTAGTTTTTTGGTCATGCTGCTGGTTTTGAGACATACACATACAGATGGCGAGAAAAAGTGGATGAGGGAGTTGAAAAAAGTGCTTGCATAAGTTGGCTTGATGTCTTATTTAATGTTTGTCGTCTTTAGTTTGAGGTGAGTTCGTGTTGCTTCGGAAAATGGTCAAAATTTTTGTCAAAACTTATTAAAATTCAACGTGCCAAGATACATCCATTGAAATACAAGGTCACTGCAATACTTACGATCTAAGGCTTCAGAAAGATTTTTTCCGATTGTTTCCTTAATTTATTTATTTCTATTATGGTCTGAAAAAAATAACACAGAAAATAAAACAAAAAAAAAGCTCGTATTATTTTCCATAGATTTTTTTTTACTTTATTTTGCATGGGATTTTAATTTTCATTTGTTTATTTTATTTATATGTATGTATACATATATTTACTTGTTTTTTGTTGGTTTTTTTTTTTAGTTTTCTGTTCTGCTGTGATTTTTGCATATTCAAGTTGGGTTTATGGGGCTGTTTTGATCAGAATTTACAATACAAATACGAACATTTTTATTTCATTTTTTTATATACATATATTAACATAGGCAAAAAAGTGTAGTTACCGATCTATTTAATATTCCATTTATATTTATTATGCATAATGCTGAAACTTTGGTAACATCCTTTTGAAATATATCTTTTGTTTATTTATGACACATATTAACATATATGTGCTTATATTTTCTTCATATTTTTGTGATTAGTTTTGGGTACTTTTCGAGTATTTTCACTCTTTAACTGGGTTTTTCATTCACATTTATAATTTTATTGAGCATTTTTATGTTTATGGGCGATTTGCTTTAGCGTAGACATTGAATGTATAACGTTTTCATTATGTGAATTTTGCGTCGATAGCTCTTTAACTAAGCTTAAATCATAGATGCTTTTAGTTTGCATTCTTATTTTTTTTTTAATGATTTTTGTTTTCTATTTTTGAATTTGTTCTATGTGTTATCGTAGTTAATGCAATTATGAGTATATTACTTATGTATGTAACTTTGATTTGCTATGCGATTTATCATATCAATCTATCATTCGTCTCAAAAAAAAAAAATTATCTTATTTCCTATAAATATACATATAGTATTTGAATTATATTGATTAATTTCAAATGTATTTTCTTTCTTTATCTCTCTCTCTCTCTCTCTCCCTGCCTTTCATTCGCTTTTGAATTTTCGTTCTCTTATATTCTCTCTGTTTGCAATTTCTATAATAAGTTTTTGGTACGTATATTGAGTCAGAGTACGTCTGGGAAAGCCAGGGATATGGGGAACGAGTGGTCGCATATTCCCAGCCTAGAATACTACTAGAATGCTGCCGAATCTTTAAATTTATCAGTAATTATGATTTATTTATTGTGTTGTTTTTTATATTTTAACTCTGAGTGTATCTTCTTTGCTTCTCGTTATAGTCAGGGCTATTACTAGTATTATTAATACAAATATGTACTCGTATGTAATTGCTATTGGCTTTAACTTTTCGTAATATTGAGTATCGAACACACACATATATAATTCCATTTTAAGTTTTTTGTATTCGGTTTTAAGTTTTTTTTTTATTTAATTGTTAGTTGCATTTTGGCACATTTATATTTTATTCTGTTTAATTGCAATTTACACAATATCAAACACGGAATTAAGCTGAACATGCACACATATGTACATATGTACGTAATACGTGAGTACACATACACATACACATACACATACATATGCATTAATATGTATATTCATAATGTACTTCTAGCCTAGGAAGAGAGCGAAGAATTGGGTAGGGCTTGCTCTCCGAAAAAAATATAGGAAATACATAGCTGGAATTAAAATGGCATTCGCTTTGGGTTTAAGATTGCTATAAACCAGATCTTTTGAACTAAATCGGTTGTGAACTGCAGCTTTAAAGCTTTACTTTTAATTAATTTTGCAGGAACGAGAGAAGTAGCTCGTATTTAGCCTGAAACACTACATAGTTCTTATAAACTAGTTCCAGCCAAACCATGAATAGTGGCTCTGTCTCACCATTAACTTGAAAAAGCAATTGAAGATTTAAAACAAAAGTCAACTGAGTATCTAATTATTTTGATTTGCTTCGCAAAAAAAAAGCCTGTTGACTATCTCATGTTGCCTACTCTGTTATGAGACAGTTTATTATTTCATTATTTCTTTTCTCGCTTCCGACATGCCTGAGCTCTATTTTTGGCCGTATATCTAAAGAGATCTAAAAATATATGATTATGTACCTAATCAATCAACTTATATAAATAACAAACTAAACAAAACTCCCGCAAAATTGAAAAAACTAGTTTCTAATTTTTGGATATATGAACAAATGGAGCAATGCGATAACAAATGGTTAAGATCACTACAGGTGCGAATATTTACAATACCGTAGTATTTTGTAATAATAATATTTATTTTTATGGTAAATACATTTGAGCTCCAAATATGGAAAAAAAATGTTATAGTATATCTGGTTTTATATACAGAACCTCCTGAACCTGCCCAATGCATTAAGTATGATAACACTTAGATGAACAAAAAAAAAAAAAAAATAACAGTTTTGCTTACGTTTATAGACAACTGTGTTTTTGTAGTATAATGGCATGATATTGGGGCAAGCAAATTTGGGTTTTCTATTTAGTAACAAACATACATAGATGAACGATTATTTATGGTATGCTCATGATTGGGTTTTATTCAGCTTATAGTCTTGCAGATTAACATCGGTTTCCCTGTCAATTATCGACGGGTTGTTACCTAGGAACGATTCTCTTGGAGAAATGTTCATGAAATTAGGTGAAAATAGGTCTAACTGGAAAATTTGGGAGTCTGGTGGATATAAGATGTTAAATAAAGTGCTGCAAAACAGCAATCGAAAAATTTGGTGGTTTGATATAATGTCGAACAATCAAATGTTTGTTCAGTTTAAACAAATTAAAAGTTATTTTAAAGTATGTACTGGTTTATTTACTTAACAGTTTAAAAATTTAAAATTTCGTTAACTAATGTTTAATGATATTTTCGTCAATTTTGAATCGGTTGTGATCTCCATCAATTTTTTTCAAAACGAATTATATATTAAAAGTTTTGTGTTTGGTAATGAAATGATTTTTTCTAACAATAACCATATGAGTCTGCAAGAGTATTTTTATCTTCGGCACACCGAAGTTAACTTTTCTTTAGCATACTTTGAGTAGCTAAAGCATTTCACAAAAAAAAAAGCCCAGAATAACATTGAAACATTGCCATTGAACGGTTTTAATTTGTTGTTTTTTTTTTTGTTAAGTTCCTTTCATTTCTCTATTCTA
Organism: Scaptomyza polygonia; assembly: GCA_035044585.1. Classification (NCBI taxonomy): domain Eukaryota; kingdom Metazoa; phylum Arthropoda; class Insecta; order Diptera; family Drosophilidae; genus Scaptomyza; species Scaptomyza polygonia. The sequence continues at coordinate 112,503 of JAWNNU010000739.1, read as the reverse complement.
ACGAGGTAACATTTAAACGCGTTTATTTTTTTTTAATGGTTTTTCATTTAATCTTAACTACTTACTGCATACATGTACATACTTGTTTTAGTTGACATATGCCCCATGAAATACGAAAGATCCCACTGTATCCAACGATACTCTAAAGTTTTTAATGCATTCCTTTTCGAAGGTCTTTGTTTTTGTGTGGCATATACAATATATTTTTGGTTTGTTCTTTTTGGCCTTGTTTTCATTCGCGTGTTGTTGCTGTTGTTCTTGTTGTTGTTGTTGTTGTCGTCGTCTATTGTTGTTCTTGTAGTTGTTGCTGTTTTTGCGGCTGCATTCTTATAATTATAATTGAATTAGGCTATAACAGTTAACACCTCTTGCAACTGATTTTATCGTTATTGTTATTGTTGTTGTTTTTGGCCAGGCTGTGGCTTAAGGTGAACTCATCACCATAAGTAATTGCTGTCCTTGATGTCCTTGTCTTTTCAACTGAAGCGTAACAGATTTTATCGTTCGATTTGCTCCACAATTTACTTGTTAATAAGACAAATAGAGCTAATAGTAGTGCCTTAACAAGTGCCGTTGTCCTACCACCGCCATCCCTGTCTAGCGCCCCATTGTCCACGTTTGCCGCCTGGCTGCGGTCCTTGTACAGACGACCATTCTGATTGCGAGAGCCATCCTCGTGACGATTCTCTTTGAGCACCACCTCGTTCTTCTGTTGCGTTTGTTACGATCCACACATACAAACAAATGAGTTTTGTTTTTAACAAAAAAAAATTTGATTTCATTACAATCTATGTTTGTCTCTTTTGGTGAGTGTGTGTATTTGAATTATATTAACTTGTTTTTTCTTTTTTGTTTGCTTTGCTTACCGTCACTTCGTTGTTTTCCTCTTCGCGATGATTTTTTTTGCCAGGACGCTCCATTTCTAAATGCAATAGAACGAAAGGAAAGTCGAGTTATAAATAAGTTAATATAAAGAAATATTTCATATAAAACACTGAAAACGGTTTAAAGTGACAAAAAGTGAACAAATATTTTTTCACTTAAAAGCCAGCTAGCTAATTTATTTTGCCAACTTACCGTAAAGACGTATGGTGCCCTCGGTATCTCCAATGCTGTTCTTTGAAATGCACTTGTAGCCACCAAAGTCGGATGTTTGCAAACGGCGTATGTGTAGAATCATTTCGATGGCATACATGTTGTTCTCCTTCTCGGTTAGGGCATAGCGATCACCTGCTATAATCATTTCACCTGCGAAAACGAAAACCACAATTCTAAAAATTAAAATGAAAAAACTGGCGAACCGTATGTCCGAGCGAAAAAGGCAATATGTACATGCAACAGTGCAAACGTGCTAACGTCCGAGTCAAAGGCAAAACTCTTCGACTTCGTCGCTTTAAAATCCCGTTTTGATGATGACATTGGTGATGCCTGCGGCACCTCTTCTGCTGTCACGTTTGCAATATACGTCAAATGCACTTGACAAGAGTCAAAAAAAAAAAAAGAATAAAAAAAAAATCTACTTGAACTCCAGTTACAGCATTTGCCCAGCCAACAAAAGCAACAAGAAAAAAAGCCAGAAAATATTTGAGAATCGGGCACGAACCAAATAAAGACAAATTGCAGCATTTGAAAGGTTTATAAGGTTTCGGCTTGTACACCTATTTTCTACCCCGCGCCAAACGGAAAATGCACAAAAAGCGAGAGACAAAAAGAGTGCGAGTAAAGTAGTCGAAAAACCGTCGATACCCTTTTCATTGTACTAACTAAAAAAAAAGGAAACAAAAATTTAATCCACTGGTCTTTTTTAGTTACAAAACAAGTCGAATTTGTTCAGACCTTTAATTCAAGTAGTCGCAATTTTGAAAATAATTCATATGTAAATTATGTGTTAAATAAATTATGTCTCTCGGTAAGATTGGAAAATTAAGTAAATGTGTTATAGATCTCTGACTTTGGAATGTTATTACGTATCGTAGATCGGGAAAAAAGAGAAGATATACCTTATATATGTATATCAAGGTACAACAAGACAAATTATTTTATCAAACACTCTTGAACATTCTAAACAGGGTATGAAAGAAGAAAAGAATGCTCTACGTTGCGAGCATATCAAACTGAAAATAAAGAAAAACGACAATAAACCAAAAAAAAAAAGGCAGGAGGGTTGGGGGAAAACTTACCGTTCTCGCGTTGCCAGTAATTGATGGCCTTTGGCGATGCCTCAACGTTGCAAATTAATGTGACATCCGTTAGAACCGGGGCTCCAACCAATTGATTTGGCACTTGCACCAACGGATGAACTGTGTGTGAACGAAACAACAGAGACAAAGAGAGAATGAAAAAGAGAAAGAGAGAAAGGAGAGAGGAAGTAAAGTTTTAGAGTGGTTAAACAAGTTGGCCAACATAATCATCAGGGCAGCTGTAGCAGCAAAACTTCGTTAGCCTGACCTTGTCACCCGCAATTAAGTGTCGAAATGTTGCAAATAGCTTTTGATGCTGTGATTCCATGAAATGGCGTTATTTGTTAATGGCAGTTGCACCAGCGACGCGTCGGCCAACTGATGCGATTTTAATTGAAAATGAATTATTTTGCTGTTAGTGAGTGGCAGCAAACAACAAACGATAGCAAAACCTCAACTCTTGCCAAACTCAAACTAACATCCAACGCTCGATAGCCAGTAACAATGTCTTTTGCTCCATGCTCTTTGTTTTGCGCTATTACATGTATGTAGGAAAGGCGAGTACATCAGCTGGCTTATCGTACTTAATATCTATGAAAACTACTCTCTTTATGAGCATCTTTGTCTAATTGGCTGATTCCATTACACATACTATTCCTTTAATAAATACGTGTTATTAAAGTATCGAATTTCAAACGATTCGCGTTCAAATCAAAGTGGAAAAACTTTGCTTTCAATAATTACGATCACAACCGGTTTGCATATTTATTTCGACCCGAAGCTTTTTTGTTTACTTCACCGCCGACGGCTTATCAAACATGTTCGGAAGTTAGTGAACAAGAGTTCTGGGATCAAATACCGTCGGGCCATCATATTTCCCATTCCAAAATGAACAAATCAAGAATGCTATTCTTGACGTTTGGGTTAAACTCATATGTTAAATAGATAATGTTCATGTGTCAAAGGATATCTTATACGATATGAAACTTGAAAGAATGAATTCAAAGTGATAAAAATTCGAATGATTTGTTTATAAGCTTTAATGCATTTAAAAAAAATAATACTAGAAAAGTTTTTAAAAAATTTTAATATACTTTGTTAGGGTATTTGTGTGTGTCATTTAACAGCAAACTTGATTTTACATCAATGCTCCTATTCTTTTTTTCTTTCTTGTTTAGCTTGTGACTTGTGTGTGTTTTTGTGTTGTTTCTCGTGTTAGTTTGAGGTTTTGATTTTTTGTTTTTTTTTGTTTTTGTTATTTGTGTCTTTGGTTTTGCTGCTGTTGTCTTTGACTATGTCTTGGGCAGCTACGGTACGGGGCTTGGCAGTGATTTTGGCTTCCAACTACCATCATTATTTCTGGCTTTTTAGCTTTTGCCAGCTGTCTGTCTGCCATCGGGTATGCCCCAATATATTGCATCGCCTTCCGCTGCCTGCCAGCGTGCATTGGTTGCGTTCAACCGTTCATTATTGGTCAATTTATTGGATTTGTGCATGCCTCATGCCTCCCGCATCTGAATGTCTGTGTGCATTGGTGTGAGCGGGAGTGAGGGTGCTTCCAAATAATGCAGCATATGTCATGTGTTGTTAACGTCGACTCGAGCTCGTAATCCCTGCAATATGTATTCTTTTTGCTTTTTGATTTTGCTGTTTCGTAGTTGTTGTTGTTGTGGTTGTTACTTTTGTTGTTGCATTGCCTACCACTTATTGAAAATTCAATTTGTTCTAATAGAGTATTGTAGCTGCTGCTGTTGTTGCAGCTGAATCCACAAAGCCGGCACACTCGGTGTATGCGTAATATTTGCGCAATACTTTTGTGCCAATAAAGAATATTGTAGTACAATAGTTACATAGTCATTTATGAATTATGAAAGGGTCGCTTTTGAGTGCTATTTGCTATCAAATTAAACCTTTTTAGTTTCACTTGTGTAACAGATAACTAATTGATAATTTTATTAAATATTTCAACTGAGTGCTGAGTGCTTGAATACTTTATTGAAAAATGGTTTACTCATTCAATTTTGAATATTTCCAACAGCACAGGATTGCTGGACAATACGTTCAAGAGGTCCTTACGGCTACCTAAGCCATTTTGTTTAGATTCTTTTGATAAAGGGCTGGTTAGGTTTAATCATTTTAAAGTTTATTTTTAATTACACTTTTTATAAAGTTTTGCTTGGATATATTCTAGATATGCAAATATATGTAAATAGGTCAGCTGGATTTTAAACATTGAAATTTATTTCCAATTAGGATCGAAGTCTAAGGGTTCTCCGTGGTGCTAGCAGGAGTGGTGCTTTCGGTGGTGCTTTCGGTGGTGCTTTCTGTGGTGCTTTCGGTGGTGCTTTCGGTGGTGCTTTCGGTGGTGCTTTCGGTCGTGCTTTCGGTGGTGCTTTCGGTGGTGCTTTCTGTGGTGCTTGGAGTGGTGCTTTCGGTTGTGCTTGCAGTGGTGCTTGGAGTGGTGCTCTCGGTGGTGCTTTCGGTTGTGCTTGGAGTAGTGCTTGGAGTTGTGCTTGGAGTGGTGCTCACGGTGGTGCTTTCGGTGGTGCTTGGAGTGGTGCTTGGAGTGGTGCTTGGAGTAGTGCTTTCGGTGGTGCTTGGAGTGGTGCTTGGAGTAGTGCTTTCGGTGGTGCTTGGAGTGGTGCTTTCGGTGGTGCTTGGAGTAGTGCTTTCGGTGGTGCTTGGAGTAGTGCTTGGAGTAGTGGTAGAGCGGTTGTGTTTACATCTTTTAGGACCGTGTCCGTGTGGACGGCGTGGACCACGGCCGGGTGGCCCACGGATTGGACGAACTGGCCCACGAACGGGTGAACCTCCTGGTCCACCTGGACCACGGACGTTTTGACCAAATGGACCCCGGCCGGGTGGACGCCAGATTCCAAAACCAACTCGACCACCAGGACCTTCACCTCCAGGGCCACGGCGACCGCCACCGCCCTGTCCAGCCGCAATTGCAACAAGAGCAAGCAGTGTAACAATAATATAAGTGCGCATTGTATTTATCACTCAGCTCGTAACTGAATAATCCATCAGCTTGATCTTCGATGCTTTTATATGCCTTGGATCATTGTCGTTGACCAGACGCCAGTTGTGTGTACTTAGCTGCCAGCTGTTTGGTATGCAATAATGCAACGATAGCAACAACTCATCGACGTCATCATCAAGAGTCCGGCTCTAGATCACCATCTATCTCTATTTCTCTTTATTTACATAGCCGACCCATTGACGGCGTCCGGGATGTAAATAACAAAACTGTTTGATTAACGTTTTTATTTGATAACAGTCAACATGTAAGCAACGGGAAAAATTCCTACATAATTATGTATTACATTCTCCGTTACAACTGCAAGCCATTGATAGGTTGAAAAACAAATTTCCCTTCCGGTCTGTTTTTTAGTTTTATTTCCCTAAGGGTCTTTTAAGTTTTAGGGCTCTTAATGTATTGACTTAAAAAATAACTATAAGGGACTCACGAAATATCATACCATTTTATTTACAAATGAAACTCATATTTATATATATAAACAACCAGAAGCTGATTGCTGCTAAGTCCAAATGTAATCCTAGGCTGTAGACAAACAGCTCTGCTCTTTGTGCTCTGGTGCTAGGCTATTTTTAACGCTATCATCTACTTAATTTTCTGATTTAAATCAATCAAGCATAGAACTGATTCAATGTAAGAAATCAAGCGTCGAACGCGGTGAATGTGAAGTAAATAAATGGGGTTAGGAGAGCTGTTAAGAGTGGGGTATCCCTTTGTGTTTTCGTTGTTGTCATTGTTATTGTCAGGTTAAGACAACAGGACGGAAGGCAAAAGCGAAGAAAAAACAACGTCAAAGACCTACACAGCAGAAGAAATCAAAAAAGACAGCGGCATCAACAGCAGATGCTTCTGGTGGAGCCTGAAAGCAGAAATAATAAAAGCAATAGCAGGAGCTGGGGGATAGGAGACAGACAAAATGGTGGAGATGGGGGCGTAAAACTGTATACGCCCATATGGGTTTTTAAATTGAAATTGAGACGCAGTCGCAAAGGCAAAAGCAAAAGCAATAAAAGCGCTTAAGAGGGTAACGGGCAGAAGGAGAGTGTGCGGCGCAGGGATGGTATGGAGGGAGGCAGGCTTGGAGTGACTGTTAGACAGACAAAAGTACGAACGGACGGGCGAAGAGAGGGCGGCAGTGGCAGGAGTGGCACGAAAATGAAATGACAAAAGAAATGTAATGAAATTCGAAAGCAAAGCCAAAAATTGGAGCAGATAAGAAAATAAAAGACAAAAAAAAAACATTGAAATTGAAATTAATTTTTGCGGTGATGACTGACATTTAAGCAGTGCCAGCGGGAGAAAAGGGTGGATTGCGTTCTGGTACGGAGCGTTATGTTTGAGTAGGGCACAAAGTGTGTCACACACACACACACACACACACCCGAACTCACACACAATTGTACAGCAGCTCATTGAGGTGCGAACATTTTGGCCGAGTCAATATAATTTGTAGATAGGATCTTTTGCCTACGAAACACACACACACACAAACACACGCTTTACAGCACCAAAAACATTTAAAATTTTCTCTTCTCGGTCTTCTCTGTAAAAGGCGTCACCTCGAGTTGAGCAAGAACGTTTATTATATAGTCAGATAAACAATATTTGAATTCATCTGGTAGCTTTTACAATATTTATGAACTTAGCTTATTATTCATATTGTTCTGTGTTGTCAAATCTCTCTCTCTCTCTCTCTCTTCCTCAAACATAAATAGAGTGTCTTCAAGTCGGTTACTTTTTCAACTACTTGTTGTACATCGACTTTTTATTTTTCAGTTTGCCCCTTTACAAAATTTCATTAAGTTTAATGCGGTGCAGCAGCCGCTGGCACGCACTCCCCCCAGAATGTAGGGGGTGAGGTAAGTGTGAATGTGTCGTGGTTGGGTGTTCGGTGCGATGTAGTGGCAATAAGCTACCCTTCACAATTACCACGTCACACGATACACACGGCACTCAGCTAAGCGAACTTAAAGCCAAAAGCTCCTCAACTTTTGCTACAGAGACAAGTCGTTCGCGCCAAAACCGTCCAGACTCGAGAGACGAGCACCACGTTTCTTTCCTTTTCCGCACTCTAGTACGTTCGGTTGGGTAGCCGCTGTCCTAATCCATTCGGAAAGTTTGTCTCGACCACGCAAAGGACGGCTCCGGATATCGGAACGGAAACACTTGCAGTTCGCGTTATTGCGTTATGCTTCCGTTGGTTGCTATCGCTTGACATCCCGGTTGGGTAGGGTCAGGAATACCGGGGTATCAGGTATCGGGTATCGGGTATCGGGCTTCAGGTGTCAGGTGTCAGGTTTGGGGTCTCGGATTTACAGCAGAAGGAGAAGAAGCAGAAGAAGCACGCACGCATTTCCGACTATGTATGTTAGCTATTATTAATATTATTATTGTAGCTGCAGGCGTCAGTCAGGAGTAATAAATCAAAAAAATTTGTTAGCAACGTCCCAACCCAAAAACACATTAATCACTGTGAATACATGAAACATGAACTAAGTGCTATTTTAAAGATAGCCAAAGTTTAAATACCCTTTTTAGAGGGCACAGGTCCAAAATGAAAAATTATCATTCAGTTGTTAACATAGGATAAAATTATTTAAATTATACTTAGTAAGGTACGTTAAATGGTAAGTTCCCTAAGCAACGGTATTTAAAAGTTAGGTTACCTTAAAGGAATGCCTCTTGGCATACTTAAAATGGTAAGGTACGTTAAATGGTAAGTTCCCTAAGCAACGGTATTTAAAAGTTAGGTTACCTTAAAGGAATGCCTCTTGGCATACTTACAGTGCACTTGTAGCTTCATGCGTTTGCTCACGGTGGGTGGCACCCCATTGGAGGCGATGCACATATAGGCGCCCATTTCTGATCGCGTGACTTTGGACAGCGTCAACATTTCACCTTCGACTGAAATAGCTAAATTGTGGGTGCAAAATGAGAAACCGGGTAAAGGGAATACGAAAGTTTGACATGCGGTCAGTCACTCAGTTTTCTAGTTCTAGCTTACCTTTGGTTTTCTGATGAGCACCATTCCGTGCGATAATTTCGCGACCGTCCTCACGACGCCAGGTAATCTTTGGCTTGGGATGGCCACGGGCGCGGCATACAAGCTTTGCCGAACCACCCTCGGGTACCATCATGTCACCGGAAGTCTCTTCATTGACAATATCAGGCGGAATAACTACTTCCAATACGGCGGTCTGTATGGTTCAAAAAAAGGTTATTATATTTGTATTAAGAATTTGAAAATTTAGGGATGTCTGTAATGTCTTTAATTTGAGTCCCTTAAAGCTGTCATTTTTGCTTGAAGCAATAAGAATGTATTTGAATTGTGTCCTCACTGATATACAGCTGAGAACTGAAATCGTGAGTCGTGCAAGAAGTGCAAGACATAATGTTTGCTTACTGAGCTACGACATGATCTCTCTTGTATGTTTGCTGTGCGCCTGAATTTTGCATGCATATATATACATATATATATGAACCATTGATTTTTGAAGTTTGTTTCAGCTAAGTCGCAGAACATTGTTTGTGTGTGCCTCTATGTCTACATGGTCAAATTTAATCGTGTGCGTGGCACTTGCACTTCATTGATCTGCTTCGAAAATTGTGAATTTCGTCAAGAGGACAATGGAATTAATAGAATTTTATTTTTTTCATACTCATTAAGTATATTTTAATTTGATTTCATGATTAATTTAATAATTTTGACACACGTTTAGCTCACTCCGTGCATGTTTTTTGCTGGAGCTACCCAGAAGAACAAGTAATCGATAGTGCAGCCGAAAGAACCACTTGAAGCAGCCATCCCTTTCAGTCAGTCGATGCCAAACCTCGCACAAATCGCACTCACAAATACACACGTAATTAATTCCACAAAATTCGATGCTTCAACTTGTATAACCATATAGAACACCTACACGGCATATCACCTATATACAATAAAAGAATGAATCAATTTGTTGTGCGGAATATTGCATCTTGAGGAAATGTGGGACCACATACATTATCTCGTTTTCAAGAGGCGTTGGAGCGTGGGGTTTGGGGAATTCCCCTATACTGAGCGTGACACTCATTATTAAAATGCAGATTATTGGGGAAACTGATTTCTGCTATTCTTACACCAAATTGGGCCACGCTTGATGTTGAAATAAGGGAAATATGTTTTTTTATTTTTTTCATTGATTGGCTTTGCGAGGTTTATCGACTTGTTATCGATTTTCCAGCCCCCTTCGTCCGTTGCAGACATCAGGCCAAGAAGCACATTGCTCAAACCCAATATAAGTTTTATATACCGAATACCAAAGTATTGAAACAATACTGTACGAGTTTCGATGTTTGCATAACATAAGGATTAACAACTGAATCCATTTGAGTTTCAGGAGAGCTTAATTGCAACTTTTTATAAAAAATTTCTGTTTGGCATGTGCATCAGCCAGCAGCCGTAGCCGTAAAATAGCAAGTTATGTGACGTTAAGTGAATTTGCCGGTGGCCGTTGATATTTTTTATTTTTTATATTAATATGAAGCTCATGTCTGCTGCTATCGTTGTTGCTGTTGCTGTTGCTATTGCTGCTGCAGTTGACAGTTGAGTCATAAAGTAAATTTAACGTCACAAAAACCTCAAACGAGCCGAGCGCGAAATTTATACGGCATGCCAATATGAAGGAAAAATTTACTATAAAAAAAAAAAAAAAAACACAATGCTAAGGAAAATACGAAAAAGGGTTCAAAGCCAGACGGTAGACTGACTGACTTCACAGAGTGCGATTCGAGCAGGCAATGTTTGCTTTTTATTTGTCTCATATTTGCTTTTCACTCAATTCGCTTTGTTAGGTTGATTTTATTACAAGCCGTTGCCGTCAGGGGTGCGCTGGTGCTGGTGCCGGTGCCGGTGCCGGTGCCGGTTCCGCTGCGTATGTGCACGACAGAATCCTGCAAGCGCAACGTAAACGAAAACGTAAGGTAACAAAATCAAATGAAATTGAAAACGCAACCGTTTTGTACATGTCGAGGGGCATTTAACGGAACCGCATGCTAGGCGCTGCCTTGACGGAGGAACGCTAAAGCACAAGCACACACATACACAGCCTATAAATGGGCGTGTGTCGGATATTTCAATAGGAAGAATTTTGTTGTTGTTGTATTGTTTTATGTAGTTTGAATTGTTCACATATTTGGAATATATTGCTTTTATGCAAATTGGTTTTTAAAACAAGTTGCCTCGTTACTAAATAAATTAAATAAATAATTAAAAAAATTTCTGTCAGAGCGATTCTGTTGCAAGGCTGTAAAATTACGTTTTTGCTACGCAATAATTTATCAAAAGAATGGAATGGAAAAAAAGCTATGAATAGTTCATAAGCATATCTAATCGCAATCTTTTTTGAGAATTAATTATCAAACACCTTTTGCACATGATTGAATGATAGACTGTTATCGATAACAAAGTAGTAGTAATGTATGAAAGATTGTTGAACAAATTAGTTGTAAATTGAATCTAAATCTAAAATGTCAAATGCACAAATGTTGTCATCGTTTGTTTCATCGTTAACATTTGAATCATACTTACTTGCATTTTCATTGGATCTGTGTTCACTTGGCACATGTACTTGCCGGCATCCTCCATTTTGACGCTGCGTATGTTAAGTGTCCAAGTATTGTAATCGTTGTGTGTCACCGATAATCGATCATTGTTCGTTATCACGTGCTCGTGAATGGCCAGAATGGCTTTGGCATCGGCCTTTATCCAAGCGACCTGATGATGGACAACATGTCATGTCATGTTTGTTGTTTGTGGATGCAAGCGCAAGCATTTGTTGTTTCATTCCGTTCGTTTCAGTTGTTGCATTTCATTACGTAGCAGCAGTTGAGAGTTTTTGCAAATTGCATTTTGATAGTGCGAATTAAGTTGCGTTCGTTATTATGTTGTTGTTTGGGTATGTTTTAATTGGGATATCCATCGTAATCGTCATCGTCGTCATTGTCGTTGTCATATCATATTGTTAACGCCATTTATTTCGATTTGGCCCGTTGTCATCATTGTCATTGTCATTGTCAAATGTGAAAAACGTTAAGCACGTGGCAAGTTATAAGTTTGTTGTAGTTGTAACAGTTATTGGTCAACCAGGCAGTGTCATCAACGCCGCATTCAGCAATTTCCGGTTATGTTTTTTTTTGATTTTGTTTTGTTTTTTGTCACCAGTCAGTTGTTTTGTGTGTTGGTTTTTTAATTTTTGGGTTTTTTGTTGACGATTGTTGGGGTTTGGCCAACGAAATCGATTTGCGGATGTGTTAGAATTTAGTTGGAAGTTTCGTTGCGGCAGCAGTGCGCCAGTTGGTGTTGCCATTCGAGGGTCAAAATGAATGCAGTGAGCAAGGAGTGCAAGGAGGAGGGTTAGGCGGGGCGATAGTTGGTGGTTGTTGTGTCAACGATACAAAAGTTGGCCGTCGTTGCCGTTTGGTGTCAGTGTCGTTGACAATGGCAGCGTTTGGTACAGGATTCCGAATCCATTCCCACCCAATTTGCAATCCCCAATTTTAGTCGAGGTTCAGACGCCATCGTTTGGTGTCGTCGTAGTCACCGTCGTCGTCAGCGTCGTCGTCAGATGTCAGCGCAATTTGACGCCATTTTCATTTTTTTGTTGGTTTTTTTTTGTCGTTGTTGTTGATGCCGCAAGTTTTTGCAAGTTTTGTTGTAGTTGTTGTTTTTGAGTGTCCGTTTTGGCAAAGAATATGAAATCGGGCGTTCAGGATATTTCAAGAGCAATTAGTAGAATTGGGTTTGGTTGGTCATTTCGTTGGTTTCGTTGTGTGTGTGTGTGTGTGTGTATTTTAAGGAAGAAGAGGAAACATTTAGCAATTAGTTAACATTTGTTGCTTATGAAACTGGTATATTTATTTTTTTTTTTTGATTTTTTACAAATATATATTTATTAATATTTATAGATTTTGATTATGTCTAAATACAATGGTCGTCGCTCTTTAAATTATTATCTGTATTTATCAATTTTGCCTTTGGTTGCAATATGATATGATTCAATTTGAAAGGTAATCAATTCAAAGGTTTATTTTAATCCTGAATTTCTTTATTGAGAATTGTAGATGAATGAGCGAGCGACCACAGTATATGCAGCACATAATTATTAGCAAACGAAACTTAAATAAATCCATCAAAGAATAAAACATATATAGTTAGGGGTTGGGTTGGGTGAATAGGCCGGTGCTGACTCTATGGGCTTAACAGGCATGCAACATACACATACAGACACGCTCTCATACATTCATCGCTTTCCCGCACGCACTCATACACTCACAGACAACTAAACGGCATAAGCATAAAGAAGAAATAATAACGTTGCCTATTTTAGCGGGCATTAACATACAGTAGTTACTACATACATACGTACATGTTTGAAAGAAGCAATGAAATGAGCAAAGCAGGGTACTAAGTATTATGTGATTATCTCATCTCTCTCTGAGTGTAGTTAAAAGCTGCAAGCTGCTTAAGCTGTCCACTGTTGCTTGGCAACGAATATCAAAAAGCCAGTTGGCGATTTACACATTAATTAATTAAAATTGTTGTGCACACACTGATTTGATATTTTTAGTATTAGAAAAATACATTTTGATATCTTTTTAAACTTTAGAAACCTATTTTTAATCACTTTTTAAAAAATAACCCTGGCAAACTATTCGAGTTTCAGGCAAAAAATCCTATGCATGTAAGCGTTTATCTGCATTCGATGCAAAATCTCGAAATGGGCAATGCTTTAGGCGGCTGATGGAGCTGAGAGTTAACTCGAGTTAACATGCAAATAAAACGAAATCTCGAATAAAGCAGCTGCGATTCATTCATCAGCCTTTCGTGAAGTATTTGTTGTTGGTTGGGTTGGTCAGTGTCAGTGTCAATAGTTGTGCCGAATAACGCTTTAAACCAATAAATAGCGATTTCAGGACATAACCAAACTCGACAGCACCCAATTCATGGACAGCGATGAATGCAGAATGGTGGCACAGGAAGGAAGAGAAAGAGGAGGTGACTGTGACTGTTGGCCGTCTGTCGGACTGTCTGCCACTTTATTTATTTACTCAATAAAGCAAATTTATTGAGTAATGCTAGGGGACGCGCATCAAAAGGCGGCAGGGGGTGAAAGCAACGCAGGATTTCAATAAATGCCGATTCGTTGTTCGTGCAATATGACTAAAAAAGTAAAATAGATATTGACAAAGTTCAAAAAAATATATATATATGATATACAAATTTGGCAAAAGTATTGTGTGGAAATGCAAATACGGCAAGCAAACGTCATAAGGCCAGGATATAAAGTAGCACTAAATACGGGACTACGGTTCAACAATGCTTTACATAACTACATGAACTGAATACAGCTACAACACCACTACAGGACTATAAAAGAATACAAAAAATACATATGTACACAACGCACACACTAACACGAACGCACAATGAAACAAACACATATGAGTACAAAAATAATGGTGCAAAGTTTGTTTCGGTTTTAGCTCGGCGCGCTTAAATTCATTTTTTATTAAATACAAATATTTGTTTCTGTTTCTCATTTGGCAAATAATCAAAAAAAAAAGAAAACATCAAAGAATCCGTTAAAAAAAAAGGAAGAGGAAATCAAAATTAAGTTTGAATAAAGGAGTGAAACAATAAAAATAATCGAGACGCGACTGAAAACAATGTGACAATTATGCGACTTTTTTGTCGTTCCTCCTTTTTGTTGTTGTTGTTTTTGGTTGTACTCCTGTCGTTTTTGTTCTTGTTGCTCAGCCGAATGTTGTTGCCGCCATTGTTGCATTTAAACAAAATGCAGCAGGCCAACAAATGCCACATGCACACTGCAAAAGATCTCTTCAATTATGCATTAATTTTCGCTTGGAGTTTATATACAAAAAAAAAAAAATTTTCATGTACACAAATGTTCCACTTTCATATTGGGGTCTTATCTCATAAATATCCCTTCCCTGAAACATTTATATGTACCTTTGGTCTGTAGTAAAGTAACTGAAATCGCTTACACTTTTAATGCTTCTGCTTAAAATATTGTTAAACCATGTTTGCCTTAAAAATAAATAGAAGCCAACTAATCTGTAAACTTCATCAACCTAAATTTATGAAAGACTTATTGCATTATCTATATATGCTTAATTTTATATTTGAGTTGTTTTTAGGCATGTTTTTTTTTTTTGTAATTGTTTATTGTTTAAATATAGTATATACATTTTTGACGAATATTTTTGGTTTTAACTCCGCTCTGTTAATATTCAACCCATTCTGTTTAATTGTTGTGTTGTTTTTGTTTGATTGAAACATCACAGGATTTATGTGAAATGGTATTTTTATTTATGATGCCATTTCGTTGATTAACACTCTTTGACGTGCGTTGCACAATACACAAACAAACAAACAAACACACACACACAATTTGCCAATTCGCATTGCCTTGCACTAAGCCATAAAAGAATAAAGTTATGTAAAAATAAAATTGCAAAATCGACATACATACAATACGATTACAGTAACATTTAAAGGCGCTTATATAGTGAATCCCATCAAACTATTCACTTTTTATTTGAACTTTCTCCCACTATCCTGTGTTCAGTTTTGCGGGTGGCATTTGTGTTGTGCAAGGGACAATTATCACACTGAATATTTTTGAATTAACTTGTGCATTTCGTGCTTAGCGCTTTCGCGTAGCAATTGTGTTGAGAGCCGTGTGAGTATAGATCTAGCTTATAGGTTTGTTAACATTTACCATCGAGTGTGAGCATTAAAAAACTTAAAAAGCATTAAGCTTATTTTCTAGTGAACCTTACTTCTAATTATAATCACTAACTTGAACTTGTTTAGCCAAACCAAACCTTTTAAGGCGAATGTATTGACAAAATGTATCGATAAAAATTGATGGCGATATCGATAGCATTGCTTTTCGGGTGAACTTTACAAAATTGTGGAGCGTGCTGATTTTGAGAACTTTTTGCCTAAATGTGCTTTTAGATCGTTGGATCATAACAAGCTTCGAGGATAACAGGGATATCGCTTTTATTGTTCAATTAAATGTAACTCAATAGTCGTTACTTTTTTTCGAGGATATTTCAGTTTTTTTAATTTCCTTTCGTGTATTAATTTATTTACGATATTTATGCATTTGTTTAACTTTTCAATATTCAAGCGAATGTTTATTGTTCTTAATAACAATAGTTTCGCCATGATGATTGGAATAATTTTTTTTTTTATATGCTTTTCCTTGAAATCATTTGCAATACTCTATTCAATATATGCGTATTATATATTCCCCAGTTGTCGTTTCTCGCCCACGGGCTATGTCGTCTTCTCTTTTTACGTTGCGGATTCTGTTTCATGGTTTTTGGTGTTATAAATTAAATGTGCACGCTAATAATTATACGATGATAAAAACAATACATTAAACTATGCGCATAAATATTTATATAAATATATAAAAATATATATATTTATTTTTATAAATATAAGTTTGTTTTTCGATGTATCCCAACAAATTTGGTTTTTTTTTTTTTGTTCATTTGTGGCTATTTTATTTAGATATTTAATGCAGATATTTTTTTAAGAGTCGTTTTGTTGTTGTTTAATTTGTTGTTATCGCTATGGTTGTTTCTGTGGTGCAAATGGTGCTTTAAATATGCAAAGTGCTATTATTATTATTATTGTTAATTTTATTATATAGAATATAGTACGATAGTTATATTTATTTACTTATATAGATAATAATAAGTGCGCTTAGGAGGTAGCATAATAATTTTGAATATTGTGCATTTGATTTTAATAAGTGGGTTCATTATCTGATTTCAAAACAGAAAATAGTTAACAATGGTGCACTTTTAACTGTAAACTGTAAAAACTGGCGAGTATGAAACAGAAAATTGAAAAAAACAAACAAAAACAAAACTGAAGAGGAACTGAATATTAAGAAACGGTAACGACTTTAATAAATTTAAACGCTGCGTTTGAAAAACCGATACATACCTTGGCTGGGGCTGACGAACCGTCACCACTCACCCGATGACCACCCAAATTGTTCACAACACATGTAAATGTCGCGTCCCGGCCCTGGGCAACGGTCACATTTTCCAGCGGTATGACAAAGTCCGGCTCGAAGGCGCCTACTGAGGAGATTTTGTGTGAAAGGGAAATATCTTCATTTCAATTGTTAATTGCCATGAAGAGGAAACATTGATTGAACACAATTAACGAACTTTCATATGTTATAAAATGTCGGGCATGTCAGACTATGGATAAACAAACAAAATATCTTAATATGTATGTGTGGTATATATTTTATGTATTTTATGTATTATTAACTGCAATTAATATCTTATCAATGAATAAAAAACGAACAATCGAGTTTTTTTTGTTCTGGAATCAAGCTAAATATGTGTATGTGTTGGTTATCGTTTATCGATTTTTATTGTGTTGGATATTGTGGTTGATATTGATTGGCAGTGCAAAGCATATCGTTCGCTAAAGCAAAGCAAATATGGTGGTGTGTGTGAACTATCGATAACCGTTGTGTTGGATATTGTTTTCGATAGTATTTGGTAATGCAAATGGATGTAGTGGACTTAGCTCCAAAGCTTAGCCAATGTGCACCAACATCGATAAGCTTTTACAATCTCGACAAACGATATTTATCGATAAATTTATGCGATAATTGTTATTGATAGCTCGATAAACATTAGTTATTTAAGTTAAGTAATTATTATCGCAACGCTCCAATATATACAAAGCTTAACAAATATCACTATGCACTTACCAATGCTATTGAAGCACAACAAAAGCAGCAACAGCTGCAATCGCCTGCCTCCATTTGCTGCTAATTGAAAATGCGCCAGCTTCTGAACGATTATGGATTTATTTGGTTGCCTCTGACTAAATATCTTTAGTTTTCGCTCTTGCTGCTGCTGCTGCTGTTGGTCTTGGTGTCTTTTTTCCCGTTGATTTGCCCACTTGCAACTAAGATTTGGTAAATTTGGAAGCTGGCTATTTTGTTTGGTGCTTTTGACGATTTGGTCGCCGCTTTGCTGGATCGCCGTCATTATCATCGTAAGTCCGATGTAGTTCCTACTAGCATTGCTTCACTGTGATGATGGTCTGCTGCTGTAAAAAATCAATCACAAAATTAGAACATAAAACGGATATTGGTTTGCTCCTTAAAGCTTTAGTTTCGAGACAAAATTTAAAAAAGGCTATATCAGCTTTTCCAATGTTCTATTGAGACAAATGTAACAGCTGCAACCGAAATAATACCATAACCAAAAGATTGAGCTCGAAGACTCAACATTTTTTTATTTTTGCATAAATAAAGATCGATAGACGGGTTGTTAAATTTGCCTAATTTCCTTTATTAACAAGTTCTTTAAAGCCTCATCGAAAATTGAATTGACTCATTTTAAGAATCAACAAAACAAAACAAAAAAACTCTGTCGTGTTCCTTTCAACGTTGAAATATATTTAATTCAACTAAAAAATTCCATTCTCAACTTGATTTTGAAACTCAAACGATTACCAAAATGTGAAATCAACTTAAACATGAATATGAAATTGAACATGAACTTATCGAAAGCTATTTATCATTGTTTTGATCCCAATTCTGCATCAATTAATATCACAGCTTCCTGTTTTGCCGGATCTTTAGCTTTATGTTATAAAAAGTCTGTTTCTTGCACCGGACTGTTCGACGAAACGTGAACTAGAACTGAAATTATATTTTCTGCAGGTTGCCAAGTCAAGTTAAGCTGAGGGAAACCATCAAAATGTGTTTTACCTTAAGTTGAATAGATCAGCTGTTTTCCAAGTTCAAGTTAAGTTAACAGAGCCTTAAGGCATCCGCTTCGTGAAGAAGAGACCCCAGGTTCGAATCCCGAAAGAAGCTTATTATATTTCGTATTCAGTAAGTTTGATTTAATAAGTGTTCAATGTTTTTCTAGCGATTTACTAATAAATGATAATAAACGCGAGTGAATAAAAACTGGCAAATGGCAAACTCGGATTAAATGTACCCGCGATGTTGAAATAATAAATCTCAGGTTCAGTTTCTATATGATTAAGCTTCGAATCTAATATATTTGTGCATCGATATTAATACGCCAACACTTTAAATCAACTTTGAAAATTGTAGATTTTACTATAGTAGTAATTCTAGCACATGTCAAGTTAAGCAAATTCATGGTAGGTATGGAATTAATCAGAAAAATAGTTGAATTAACCATGAATATGCTTATATGTACTACTTTTTTTTCTGAGTGCAATACAAACAATAATGGAGAAAAAACTATCATAATCTTCATTCGACTTTCACAGAAACCTAGTACAGTTTAATTTTTAAACTGAAAACTTTTGTTTTAAATTTGAAAACGAATATCGGAATCTAAAAATACATTTTTGACTTAACGTTGCTTGACGATAAGTCAAAAATTTAAAGTCTCCAACCCTTAAAATCTCTCAGATCGATGCATTTCTACAAAATGACAGACAGACACCAACTGGGCACTTATACCTTCTAACATATTTTTTGGGTTCAAGGTATAAAACGAAAATTAAACGTATTACAAAACTTAAACATTTTGTGACACAATGAAAGCAGTCTCAAGAGTATTGCTATTATAGTCAAGTCCCCGAGGGTGTTGAATGATTCATGCATTTGCAATTTATGATTTTTGTGTACATTTTAATTGTTTCAACAATGTTTCAACTACAAAGGACCACTGTTGTACACTGTGTCCTACTTGTTTAATTTAACGTTTATTAGCCAGCATATTCTATTGTCTTGTTGAAGTCTTTAAAACACGGACTCCTTTAAGCCTCATTGAGTGGCTGCTTTAGTGTTTGTACGAGCACATTAGGAGAGAGCAAGAGAGAGAGAGAGAGAGCAAGAGAGAGAGAGAGAGAGAGAGAGAGAGAGAGTGAGTTGTTGAGCATAGTTCAGTGCTTAGTGCACAATTTGCATTCAGCTGTCGAATTGCTGCCAGCCATGGGTAAACCGCTAAAAAGTGAATGCAACGGAGCTGAAAAGGAGACCAGGCCACAGACCTGACCACAACACTCAAGTGGATAGATGCGGTTGGGCATCAGTTTGGTGGGTGGCGTCATGTCTTTTCTATGCATGCGATGGCAAATAAATAATCTAAATATTGCATATTGTGCTGCGCGCTGTTTGCACTGAGCTAACGCAGCAGGTATCTTGTGCCTTGTAGATGCTTTATCTATTGACAAAGCGCTGCATGCTGTTACTGTAGGGCAAGTAGGTTGCGGTAGTTGTAAGGATAGGTAGAAGAGGAAGATTGTTGGATGTGCCTTTGTTTGGCGACGACAACATTTTTATTGCCAACAGGACGCGAGCATTGCGAGGGCGAACACTCATCCATTCATTTTGTGGCCATCCTGCGAGTTCTCTAGCAGTTTTGCAGTTGCTTGCTGCACGTGCCGCTATTTACATTTGCACGTAATAAATTCACAAGGACGAAGACGATGCCGCAGCGTCTAAAAGCTAGCAAGAGGACACTAGAGAAGAAGACAGAAACATAGAAAGAAAGACAGCGAGAGAGAGAGAGAAAGAGAGAGCGAGGGAAACGACCATTTGCACCAACAACAGGAAGTGCAGTATATGCATGCCGTTTGCCGTTTTGTCGTTTTGACTTTGAAACTTGCCAAGTTGGCAGTTGCCAGTTGCCAGTTGGCAGTTGGCTTCAGCTACGTGTTGCATGTAGCGAGTTTCGCTTACTGCACGTTCACATATTTACATTGACAAAATTTAATGAGCTCACAAACGTTCGCTGGCCAAGGAAATCCTACAGTTGCTAACTTGGCCAAATATTTGCAAAAGCTCTGCAAGTGTCTTTCGCTCTCTTTCTCTCTCTCTCTCTCTGCTTCAGTAGATCGAAGTCTGGCAAAAATGAGAATACTTGGAACAAACACACACACGCGTGCAAGCCATTTTATTAGTTACGTGTCCTATCTATCTATGTATGCATGTATATACCCATACTCAAACACTATATCCATACTCATTTCAATCCTACCCCATCATAATCATCTCATGCCTTTATCCTTTGTCTGTGTGCACTTAAACACTTGCCTATGCGTCCCAGTTGATTCTATGCTTGCTTTCTATGCTCACATGTTTGATACCAGTTCGTATATCCTCTTCTTTTTGTGTGCTTGTGTGATAAGATTGTCGCCTGGTTTTATTTTTGGTTCTTTGCATAGATTTTTCAATACAATTTAGCTTAGGAATAGAATTACTAAATTTCAGTTGACTTACCTACATTTTTCAATACATTTTTATTTGAATGTAGGTAGTCCTTTGAAAAAGAAAATATTTATGTATTTTATGGATTTAACTCTTTAACAAGTCCCAGTGTACAATTGCCAATCATTACATTGAGAAAAATTCCTTGAATGTTTGGTAAAAAAAAGGAAAATTAGCCAACTTGTTTACTGATAGATTGCTCCAAATGATAGATTGCACATGCAAATATAATATTTAATACGTTAAGTAATTTAATAAAGCAACACCCGCAAAGAATGCCCAATTTGCTGATGATTATTTTAACAATTTGTGCAATGTGACAGTTATTGAGGATTCTTTTCTTTATGGTAATAATGCCACAGTAGTTAGGTGAAGTGAATACACAGATAACAGAAAACGTTAAACAGTCATTTATAGTAATTCTTTCATTGAATTGTTCACAGTATCCAGGTTGATCACATTAAAAAGCACGGCCTTTATTTAACTTAAAAAAATTGGGAACGTTCCAGTCGGACGCAGCAGACTGAGGTATTCTCGATATCTGTTTTAAAACCGGTAAAAGAGGCCCGATTGCAAAAGTGTACGGATGTCGCAGAGATGTATGCTGCCGTAATGATTGTCTAATGCAGATGGGGATGCCACCATCTTTCATCCTACCAAATTTGATGGCTCTAGCTCAAAGTTTGTAAGGCGGGATGGGGGAGTTATGTGTGGGCGTGGTATCCAAATTTTTAATACATATCTTTGTGGGATGTCAATTGTTATCGTCCAACCCAATTTGATGACCCTAGCCAAAAATAATGGAAGATACACGTATTCCCGTTTTTAACGAAGCGTTGGGGCAGTCGGAGGCGGCTAGGACAGTATGGATAAGCGTGGCATCCAAAGATTTTTCTTGCCCTTAGGTTTTGAATCTTTAGCTCAACTCATAACTGTGGAAGATATAAGCGCTTCTCATATTAAAATGGGGTGGAGTGGCCGGGGGCGGTATTGGTAGGTGGTAAAACAAAATTTTTAAAGCAGTTTTTTGGAAGTTGCTAGTAGCTATCTTTTCACCAAATTTGGTAGTTCTAGCTGTAAGGATGTTCGAAATATGTGTATTTATCGATTTTGAGATATCGTAGAACTCCAATCTTGACACTTTAATTTACTATGCCATAGATAAAGACATTTGCAAAGTTTCAAGTCTCTAACTTGAAGGGTGTGGAAAAAAGTTGCGTTCATACAGATGGACAGACGGACAGACACCATGACGGACATTGCACAAACCCAATATAAACTTTACCTTCGGTATCGATCATAAGAATTTGTGATTTTTAATACCCATACAAATCTTGTACCGTGCGAAGCCGTAAGTGAAAAATTTTAAATGTAAAACAAACTTAAAGCTTTACAAAAACATCTTTGCCGACTCAGGGAATATCTTCGTAATGATTGAACAAATTCTGCCTGGCATTTTATGAGTCTATCGATCCAAAAAAGAGATATATCGTAATAAACATTTTTAGTATACATATTTGTTGTATATGTTATTTTTGATTATGAAATGAAAACTGAAGGATCTTTTGTACATAATGCCGGTGTTGGAAAATCAAGCTGTTGAAACTATGATATAAAATTGGAGCGAGAAAAACAAAATAGTACATATTAGCTATCATTATGGAAATAGTACGATTCTGGTTTTAGTTGCATTAAAAAAGTGCTACTAATCATATTCGCGTAAATGTAATATGTTTTAAAAAGACATCAAAGCACAACATTTATCAGTTATTTGAATCAATTTACTGCCCCAATTTTGGCAGAAATCTCCGTTTTAATCGTTCGAAAACAAAACTTTTTCAAAAACGTCTTATTTCGACGTTTTTAACACTTGCATTGGCGAGTGCGATTGTCCCGCTCGACACCATTGAACACTTTAACTGAGACAGATATAAAATTCCACAAGTCTTATACGAGTGACTGAGGGGAAGGGGGACTGCTGCTCTAATGTCACGCCTTTTTGCCAGTATACGTTTCGTTACCAAACATTTTTCGGTCAGCAAAAGTTGGCAAGCGTCTGCTTACTGTATTTGTTTAACCTCAAAAAATTACTCAAAAGCAGAGAGACAGAAAACGATAGAGAGAGGGTGTGACATACATACATATGTATGTACATATATACGTGCATATATAAATATCATAGACAAGTTCAACTTCCTGCCCCGATTCTCCTTAGCTACTATTCATACATTCGTTGTCATCGTCAGCGTCCGTTTCTGCTGATGCGACAGATTTTCTTAACTGGACGCAGAGCATGAGAATGTGTGCACGAGTGTGTGCACGAGTGGGTGGGTGTGTGTGTGTGCCAAGTGTAAATGAGCAGTCATAGCCAGCGGCGCGGTTGTCGCACTTTACTGTGGGTCTTTTTTATCTAAAAAAAAAACTGGCATTATTTAATAACTCGGGAACCAAGCTAGATGTTTCGACTTGGTTTTTTGCGTTAAGTTTTGAAGAACCAAAGGAACATTTTTTTCATTAAAGAGCGTGTCGCCGCCCTTTTTGCAAAAGATCTGTTTTATATTTTTCTTTTTTGTGTTTTTACATATCAGGTCCAAATCTGGCAGTTAAGCATGATTTTATAATTCTAAAGTTGTTGCAAAATATCATCGTGATCGGTCAACTATATCACATAGCTCCCATTGCAACAAACGGTTTAAATGCGATTTCTCGTACGATAAAATGTTTGTTTTCCGAGCTATCTGGAATAAACTTTATCAAACTAAGAAACGTTGTGTCTTCAGTTTTTAGGTTTTTCCCTGGTTTGGGATGGCTAATGTTTTAAGAACAACAGCATGATCAATAAGGCCACGCCTACGAGCAGCCATACTAGCACTTAATTACATATTTTTTTTACATTTATCCCAATTTTGCCATGAATATGTCTTAGGGCTGGACGAAAAAATTTATAAAAAAATAGGATGTAAATAGCTCTTTTGACTTAAAAGCTTTTAATTCAGAGCTTTGAGCTTTACAGTTGTCATTTTGACAAAGAGCTGCGCCTTCCGCACAGTCTCCTCGGATGCAGCGCTGGTGGTTGCTGAGATGATACCGATCCACAGTTTAGCAGAAGAAGCCCCAGTGGAGCCTAGAGGCCTGGCAGCGGCACTGGAATATTTCCACAAAAGGGCGTTGGACCCACCGACTGATACCCGATGTTCAGCGATGGGTAGAGAGGAAGCACGGGTCAGTCACCTTCTACCTCAGCCAGTTGCTAACGGGACATGGTTGCTTTATGAGCTATCTAACTCCAGTTCAGTGTGTAGCTGGTGCAGAGATGGCACGAAGGAGGATGCAAGACATGTTTTCTTCCAGTGTGGGCGATTCGCACAGGAACGTCTCCAGGTGGAAAGCATGATTGGTCAGCCCCTTTCACCAACTAACCTGGTGGATCTCATGATAGAGAGGGAAGCGGTTTGCGGATTCGCAGCTTCCACGATGGCGGAGCTAAGGCGTCTGAAACGCTTAAGGGCGATCGCTTCATAGACAGTGCTTAGCAATGCTTCGCGGCGGTACCGCAGAGGCTGGCATTGTCTATGCTTGTATTTATTGTATAGTTTAATGTGGGTTAATTTATTATATCGGAATAAAAAAAACAAACATACATACAAACTTGCATATGCATGATTGCTCAATTCTGTGTCTGTCGAGACCTGTGCAACATTGAAACATGCCATATTTTTATTTGGTTCTTCTACTTTTGTTATCTTAATCGCAGCCTCAGATTCAGCTACTTCTATACCAATTTTCTATAAACAAAATGAATTTTTGTTCTATTAAGAAAAACGCTTCCTTCTGAGATTGTTTTATCAAGCTGCCTGAAAGAGTTTGAGAAAGTAAAATGTCAAATCGAACCGGTTGCAGGGTATGGTCTAGTCTGGCGCTCTCATGTTTTTTTGGTACCCATTTTGTTGTTGGTGAAAGCTCACTACTTAAGCTAAGCCACGCCACCACGCCACCACGCCCCGTATGCTGTCTCTAATTGGAGTGCTTTAGCTAGCTTAGTGCCCGTCGGATATTTCTGGCCGGTTTTAGTGACTGTCGATTGTTCCTCAATTTGGTTTTGGGCTTTCGATTCGTATGCAGACTTTGGTATCCGTTGATAACTACGATTTCGCTGTGCTGTTCTATGCCACGCACCTAGTTTGGTTGGTTGGCACGATGCAGGCAACCAGTTTTATGGTTATTCATCCAAACTGAAGATGTACAAAATTAAATCGAGCAACAGAGGCAAAAACACGATGAATATAACAATACACTTCATATTTTAGTTGCCCTTGGGAGTTGGGAATTAATTATTTTCTCTTTTTTCTTAATTAACTTATCTTAATCTCTCTATCCCTCATATACAATATTTGTCGTGTAAGCCAGCCCACGCCTTAGGTCAACTCAACTCAACTCAACTCAATTCAACTCAAGGGGCTATTTAATACGCTGTATCAATATCTCAGTATATTAATGTGCAGTTTACAATAAGCAGGCGTCAAACCATTTCCACTTAATATTTGAAGAAGCTCCCAACCAGAAATCATTCACCCATCAAGTGACAAATAAAGGCATTACCCAGCAGTCAACAGTCAACACTCAGCATTCAACTCTTCAACTCTTTATGCCATGCGCCAAAAACCTAACCCCGTCTGCCAGAACCCAACCCCAATCCGATTCCAGTAAAAAAGGCCAGCTACCCAATGTGAACAAAATTCAGCTGCATGGGATAAAGGGAAACCAGGAGAGAGACTAAGAGCCAGAGAGAGGGCAAAGATGGGTTTCAATTGGACTGAGAGACTACCAAAGAGCCTTCAGCATGGAGATTGTAACTTGTAAATGGGCAAATAAAATGCAAATGAATATTATAAAGCAGCCTTCTTGACAGCAGTCGAGGCAGAGACAGAGAGAGAGAGAGAGAGAAAGAGAAATAAAGAGTGTGGAGGGCGAAGAAGGACTAAGGACCAAGGATGGAGGAGTACTAAGGACTACTCGGTTACCAGCAAAGTGAAAAGCTGACAAGTAGCTTACGTAAATAATGTCAACGGAACAATAAAAATAATAAACGAATTAGCTGCTTATGCGGATGTAACAGATACGGACATGGTGTTAGGGTATAATGGTATGAGGGTAAAAGGGGACGGAAAAGAATAACTTGGAATAAGCAGCAAAATTCAGCATCTGAGCAATGAAAACGAAACTTGACAAAATAAAAATAAGAATAAAAAATAAATAGAATCGCAGGGCACAAGTAAAATGCGGACACGACAAATATTCAAATCGACTTTTGAGTCGCTTTGTTGTTGAATTTAAACTCCCTCACCTTTCAAAATGTTTACACTGGAAGAAAAAAGCTTTAGAATGTGACTAACATTCAACGCCCAAAAATTCAGAGCTGACTTAAATGTATAGAAATCTGAATATATATATTTTTATTTATTTTACTTCTTAGATTTGATAATTAAATAGCTTTAAAATTTTGATTTATTGTTTGTTTTAAGCCTACCAGAAAAGCCTCCATTTTTCTGATCTGTTATATCAAATTTTAGTTTAGGTATGTTATAATGTATACTTTAAGTTATTACATTAAATTTAGGTGAAATTTTCTATTGAGAATTTTTGATTTTTCATCGAATCCGACAATTTTTTAGCCCTTAAATGCTATTCCGTACTACACTTTAATGGTAATAATTCGCAGATTTGTTCATCAACTTCAATTTCCGCTATGTGAACATTTTACAAATATTTACTTTCAGTGTGGAACACAAACAACCGAACTGTGCTGTGCTCTGCTCTGCTGTTGTTTTGTAACCATAGTCTATTTGTCGCTGTCGCTTTGTCTGTTTTACCTGTCTGCCAGAGTCTTTGTCTGTCTATCTGTCCTTCAGTCTGTGTGTTAGTCTGTTTGGCTGTTTGGTTGGTTGGCTGTCCTTGGTCAGGGGAAAGGGGGATTCGGTGACGTTAAGATGTTTATGGCTTGTCAAGGATTATTGTTATCACCAGGTAGCCAGGTATGCAAACAGACCGGTTTCGACCTCTTCCACCTCCCATCTTATGTTCTGTATACTTCTAACTCCTGTCGCCTGTCGCCTGTCCTCCTGTCTTTCCGTCTCCTGTGTCCTGTCTCCAGCGTCCTAGCTGCAGTTTGAGCCTGTCATGTAAATGTCGTGAAACTGTGTCATGTACACAAATATACACATATATTTTTGGGTTTCGGCTTAGGTATTGCCCATTTGGAGACATTCGGTTAAAGGTTTGTGCTCTTTTCGTTTTCATCTGTTCTAACCTTAAGGCTAAGGCCGGCAAAAGCCAAAAATATTTTTAGGAACAAAGATGACAAAATTGTTGTTTATTTTTTTGATTGCGCGTCTCCGAACGGAATTTGTGAACAAATAACTTTCGGTGTTTTGGTTTCGGTATATTGTCTCACCCACAATACATTACAAAGAACCTCAAACTGGACTGTGACAGAAAAAGATACACGATACATTTCATCTATCTATCTTTCCTGTAATTCCTTTTTTTCTCTACCTCCCTACCCCTCACCGTCCACAGTTAAATTTTCATCAGGCTACAGGGTATCTTGTCATTCAGCCCCCACCAACGAAAAATAACTTTTATTTTTACTTTGGGATTTGGCATTTGGGTGTACTGCACAGTCATGAACTGTGACAAAAGGATTACAATGGAGTTAACTCAGCCAGCTTTTCTTCTCTCTCTCTCTCTCTCTCTCTCTTTCTCTCTCTCTCTAAATATATAAATATGTATACAGTCCGACCTAGATAGTGTGAACAAGACGAAATTCAAAATTTTTAAATTTGTTCACAATATCGAGTTTGTTTATTTTGTTTATTAATTGATATATAAGAATACAAAATAGTTTAATAAATCATTTAGTTTGAAGGTTTTATTCAAATTCACTTAAAAAAATAAAAAATTAGAGTCAATTTCCATTAAAATTACTTAGTTTCTATGTATTTAGAATTTAATACAAGTGAGAAAAAAAATACGTGAATTACACTGCTTTGAAACAAGTTTTCATTGAGGCTTACATTTTTTGTTCTGTTTCGAAAAAAAAAACTATATTATGTTCATACTACAGAGGTTTTGATTGTTCGCAAATTTTTTGTTCACACTATTGAGGTCGGACTGTGTATATATCTCCATTTCTCACTATCAACTGCTTGGAATTGCAGCTTAAAGGCTAAATAAGATTAATTTAGAGATTACGCTGCCATCTATTTGTGTCCTGTGTATGCAACATAGACTATTTGACACTAACCTATCTCTCACTCTTTGTGAGTACGTCTATGTTGATTTGGTTGGTATCAATAAGTTGGGTTTGGTGCACACATTCGATTTATTCCACGTGCAACTTTATATTAGATTAACAACAAATATCAAATAGGAAATTAACTGTCGTCTGGACACGGCCGTTCCGTCTCCGTTCCTGCTGCAGATGAAATGAATGAGCGTTTACCGCTCGACAACCGGACGCAGCACAGTTGTCTCACACACACACACACATCCTGACACACACTCCATGTTGTGTACCTGTCCTTGTGTTCCGTTGTGATTGTCAA
The DNA here is from genome assembly GCA_035044585.1 of Scaptomyza polygonia. Lineage (NCBI taxonomy): Eukaryota > Metazoa > Arthropoda > Insecta > Diptera > Drosophilidae > Scaptomyza > Scaptomyza polygonia. The sequence goes on along the minus strand of JAWNNU010000739.1, from coordinate 84,368 downwards.
ACGTTCCTGCTGTCTTATTGTCTGTCGTGGTTTGTTGTATGCTCAGTTTGCCCATCAGTACGACTGGAATCAATAGATCCCTCATAGTTTGTGAAAGAATAGATTCCTGAATCAATTTCAAAGATTTCATCTGGCTCGTTTCTATGTGCTTTGCTTGATCTTCTCCGTATGCACAGCATGTAAAGCAAAACGTTGCTCGTAAATTTTTCATTGGCTTTCACCATTTAATAAATTTAATAAATAAACAATAAAACTTATGTGTTTGATAATACAAAATAAATAAATAAACTTGCCAAAAATTATCAAAAAATATATTTAAGAAATTTAAATTGATTTGGATAATTTTGATTTGAATTGACTCTAAAAACCTATTATTGAATGGATTGCATCGCGGATGAATTGATTCCCTCACATAACATGGCAATGCTAATTTCACTACTTCATTAAAGGGGCTGTGTTCTTCCATTTGGAAATCGTGTATGGTGAATAAGAATCGATTCTTTCCCCGCTTCGTCACCAGTTTTTCGAACTGCATGGTGAATGTTGTTAGCTTTTGTGAAAACAACATTTGATTCATTCGCTGTCATGTGTAAAAAAAAGTGTTGTCATTACTGTTGCTATCGTCTGTTCCAACTTAAAACAATGTGTACAAGAAAATAATGAGCAGCAACTTGAGCGACTTTAAACGAGAAATATTTCTATAGCGACAGTTGACAGAATCCAACCATTATTTTTGCTATTTTTATTATTTTTTTTATATGTTTTGACGTTCATGTTCTCAGGAACAGTTCAATCGAGTGGCTCAGCGAACCAAGCATCGTCTTGTTAATGGCGACCGACCTCCCGCACGACCGACCGCGGGGCGCAACGCATACCGTTCGGTTACAAAGATCGCGAACGTGTGAACAAACGGCACAAGACTTATTTTTTAAAGGTGTAAAAAGGTATTCTGATTGGAGCTGCGAAAGAATAAATCTAGCCATTGATTTCTGCCATCAGAAAGAGATTGAAGATTTATTTGTAAAAGTTTTCGTCTGCGGGCAAAGAGCACAGTTTGTTTGTGCACCGAATCGTTGGGATACCAAATACAAAATCCATTTTCAAGAATAGGACGTACAAAAAAAAACATTTAAAAAGTATTCAAGCATTCCTTGGACCAGCGCTTAATGGATCCCAGGGCACCAAATCTTTATCCATTCAATGTTTTTAAGTGAAAGATAATTATCAAGAATATAAATATTTACTATACAATGCCATTCATTGCAATTTAGATTTAATAAATTTACTCTATACTAAGTTTGAACATTATCTTATACCCTAATTCCATTAGGTTGCATCCGTCATTAACAGCACGTCGCGGATGTAGGCGATTCCACTACAAATCTAATTCATCCACATCCTGTTTTAACAGGGGTTTTGTTTTTTTTTTTCATGCACTTGATGACCAGCTGCTGTTTTACCCAAATTGGCACTGTTTATACGAGTATCGATAGGAAATTTCATACTATCGACTATGTAAAAGTGCTGTTCAGTGCTCTGTAATGTTAAATTCTAACATCGCCTGCTTTTCCCAGTTGATCGGTTTTCGACCAACTGGGAAATGCAACCGACCAACGGGGAAATTTGAACAAGATTCTCATTGTGCATAGGGGAATCTTATACAAACGGAAGCAACATTCCCGAGTTCCAATTACATACTTGCATCCGGCTTGTAGTGGAATCGGGGTATTAATCAGTTTGTAACTGTTGAGCAGACAGATGAAATGTAGCAACTTTATTAATCGGCATTTATGTATAATAAATAATAAATAAAAATAAATAATAATAACTAAATAGTTAATGTCCATTGTGACAACAGAAGTGACCTGACACGCAGACAGAGCCCTTAAAGTAGACACTATCTGTATTTAAAGATTTACTCTCACTTTCATTTGTAATTACATTCAGAAATAAATCTAGATAACGATGAAAATTGTTGATTCATCTTAAAACATAGATAAACTTCAATATGAAACATATTTATATAAAATTTAAATTTAACAGCGGGCATCTCGATTCGTTATATGTACATATGTACATTATAACGAGCTGCATACGAAATGTGTTGGGCAAAAACGCAATAACTAAGCCACCCGCAAAATGAGTAAGTGACCTTTAATTCAATTCAAAATTCCCGTCGCAGGCCATCATAGTTCGTGCGCGATTATTGTATATGCAAATGATTAATTGATAATTGATTTGTTCCGAGTGTATTTAGATCATATTTCTATAATTTTTTGGTCTTGCTGTAATAGTTTATACAAATAGTGCATATTTGTCTATGTCAGCGTAATAAAACTTAATTTATTTTAACACCAGTTTCAGATTCAGTTAGCTTATAGCGTTAACGCATGCAAAACTGAAACTGATTTGCAATCTGAGACTCAAAGATGGATTACAAATGACAGAATTCCATTTGGAGCATGAACGAATGAATCAATGAATTAATGAGTGGGTGCATGAGTGAATACCCAACTTGTTTACACACTGATTGACCTTGGATGCGGCACATGGCTTTATTTTCTTCTTGTTGCTGCAGTTGCCATTGTTGCTGTGCTTTCCAACAATTTGTATGCAATTGTTGCTGCAAATGTGCAGCAGCAGGTGCCATATGCCAAGTTCCAAGTGCCATCGCATTCATGAGCAGCTGAAAGGACACACATTGCTTGCATACCAACAAATAACTCCACACACACACACACACTCACACACACACACACTATGGTGTGCTTCGCATTTTCCATTACACGTTTTATTTTCGATTGTTTAATCATTCAATATTATAAGAAACTGAGTTGGAACTTGGTAGGCTTTTTCTCATGAAACTTTGATTTTCAACATTTTTGAGTCCTTAAAGAAATAATTTAAGACAACAAGCTATGCAATAAAGGAAATTAAAATTGCCAAATAATCTCAGTATACTCGATACCAAAGTAAAATGGTATATTGGGTTCGTGCAATGTCCGTCATGGTGTCTGTCCGACCGACCGTCTCATAGTGGTGCCATTTGAGTTTTTTTGTTGCAAAAATCATAGCTTTTGAACCAAATGAGATAGTCGATCAATTTAAAATCCATTCAATAGTTACTTAATCAACCTATGAAATGAGCGTTTAAAAAGAATTCTCAAAAGAATTAAGGTGCTTAGTTATGGGTAAGCAAAGTTGAAATTTGTGGAAAAATCAATTGTATGAAATGGAAAAAACAATACTTTTTAAAACTTTTGATTTATTATGTTTTGTTTGAATGATAATGATAAACATATAAAAATAAAAAGAAATGCACGCAGCACATTGCATATGTCTTTTTTCACTATTTTACCTCGAAAAGAAAAAATAGGCCAAACACGGGCAGTTGAAATTTTTTGCATTACATCACGGAATAGCCAAAGAATTTTTTGTGAACATACCGATATAAAATGTGATTGTTGTTTTTTATTATTCATTAAAGTTGAGAAATTGTTAAAAAATGGATAGTTGGTAAATATCGATGTAAATGGTCAAACGCAAAGAAAACAGTAAAATTTGTTTTATTTTTGTTATTTTCTTTATAAATAGATCTATCGATAGATTTCGAAATAATGACGATCCGTATCTTAGTTTTTGAGATATTGAGATATATCAAAGCCGACCAAATGACCTTAAATTGTGATTTTTATGTAACACTAAAAGTCAGAAAACTTTGAAGCGCTATATCTTCTAAGCAAAAAATCCGGTTGTATAATAGATAGAATATTTGAAATCGTTGAATTTCCTATAAAACAGGTCTATTCACTGTACATCTTCAAGCTAGAGACTTGAAACTTTGCAAATATCTTTATTTGTGGCCGAGTAAGTAGTGATAGAAAAAAGCCGTAAGTAAGTATATTCGATTCATGTGTTTCGTTCTTGATTTAAGAATGGAATACTTGAAATTAATATACAAATGCTTAAATCAAAAATGGAACATCCTTTGGGGTCGTGTGTGAGGCTTTGCCAGCCTTATGAATGAAGGAGTCTTTGAATGCAAACCAAGGCTTGCATGAAGGAATACAGATTTAATTTTAATATACCTACAAGATCATATTTTTTCAATATCAACTCGAATTAATGATCAGCTTAAAAATTACTTTCGCCAACTTTGAGTATGTAAACAACAGGGTATTATGTGGTCGAGAAGATTTTAATAGCAAATATTTTCTTCACTTATGATAAGATAAGTATTTTAATAGAAAATGGCACAAACTGTTGCATGGCATTCCAATAGACAAAGACAAAGTGCTGGCAGCTAGGGGAAAGGGTGCGTTTTGGCAAATGGGTTCTAAGCAGGACATGCTTGGCTCTGCAGCAATGAGTCAATATCAATATTAAGTCCAAGCAAGCCCTGCTGCAATCATTGTGGCCACAAGATGTTGCGACGATCGTGGCAAGCTGCAAACGGAAGCAATATTTTTATGCTACAAAAACAAACTCAAACGCATATATGTTGCGCCCGATATTGTCCGTTGAAAAGGGTTGCAACAAATTTTGTAAATTAATGACAAAACGAAACCGAACGCCGTGGGCAACGTGCATAAGAATTTCAATGCGTTTCAACACACTGCCCACACACACACACACACACACACACACACACACACACACACGCACATATATAAAATTGTTTTTGTCAGCTCATTGGATACCGAGTGTGGAGCTGATTTCTTGTTTGGTGCTCGGCGAGCGTTTTAATTAATTTTCACGACCAGTTGCAGCTGCAACAACATCAACAACAGCAACCCACACACACACACACATAATAACACACAAGCACACAACATTTTGTCGCATATTATGTATAATCGAACCACACACGCCCACCCCAATACCCCCCACCCTCAGTCCACAACGTCCACATACCGTTGTCCACTTTGAAATGAATGGCGTTTGGTGTGCTTTCTGGACCAAGCCAAACCGAACTAAACTAAACCACCTCGAGCTGACAATTAAATTATCGAAATTTTCAACGAATCCAATGAAATTTGAATACTGTAATGAATGCAATTTACAAACAGATGCCAGCCCTAGCCTCATCACTGCAAACACACAAAGGCATAAACAGCTTGCCATAGCCAGTTGTTGCTTCCTTTGCCTACTATACACCTACATATAATCGAAAACGGTTTGATTCACAACTCAATATACTCGATAATGAGTAAATATATCTTATTATTTTATATCAAATGGCAGAGAATGCATAAAATATACTACTACTTACTTCAACGTTCATAATGTTCATTTAAATGGATGCTGTTTAAAAATTAAAAATCAAGATATACTAACTTTTCTACGTTTTTTCTTATCATTTTTGATCCGATGTGTTGTACTATTATATTATTATTATTATACTATATTATTATATTATTTTATTATACTATATTCTTGTACTTTCTGACTGACTGAAAGTGCCGAACGTAGAAGTGTTAGGATCATATCAAAGTAGTAGAGAAAATATTGTTGCTTTCACAGGAAATCCGTTCAAAACAACGTTTTTCCTATTCAATGTCGAAATATTACAATTGATGGGATACTATCAACTTGTACTGTAGGAGTTTTTGGTTCAGTGTAGTTTTAAATAAGAAATCACAAATCAAATGATTGAAACAAAAACGATTTTCCCAAGGCTAGGGATTAAAGGTGTTCCAGAGACAGGTAAACTATACATTTTTAAATGTATGGGTAAGGATCGTCTCTGAACATTAATAATATACAAAATGTAACGAGATAATAACTAGATATTTTTTATACTTCCATACCGGAGGTGAAAAGCTTATTACTATTTAGTCAATAAATTTTGTAGGATGAGAGCGGATGCCATTTTAGAAAGATCTACATAAATATCGCCTTTTTAAGCAGAAAGGAATAAAATGCCCACACTTTTAATCACGAGTCGAGAAATATGCTGGAAAAGTATCTGGTGAGCTACTCCAACGAAAAAAATATTTTATCTCCTGTTCCTATACCCACTTTAACAAAACGAACATAAATCGGTTGGCTATTAAATTGGATTGTAGCATACATTTTATACAAAACCTGTCAAAAGCTTATGATGAAAGAATGCTGAATCAAGTTTATCAAGAATTGCGGTCACTTTTCAAGCAGGCTTTAACTGGATTCAATATTATTTGTTCATAAATTAATACTACATACTACAAACTACCATACAAAGAATTTAAAGGAGACAAGAAACAACTTCGTTGTAAGGAAATTTCGTTACATAGAAATGTTTGAAAAATTATGTTTTTAAGTTGAGTTTTATTCAAAATAATCAGTAATTTTTGTTTGTGTGTGGCTTTCCCGCTTCTCTCCCCCAATAAAAACTTCAAGCAAGTTAAGTGATGCAAACACATTTTTAGTAACGTTATTTTTCTCTACAAAAGGCTCGAAGTACTTTGACTGCTGATGAGGGCACCAAGCCCGTGTGCACTGAGCGAAGTCATAAAAATATGTAATTTTTATTCACTATTAAGGTATGCTTTAATTCGACTATAACCAGAACTACACTTTTTTAAGAAGTGTACATGCACAACACTTTTTATACCCTGAACCCATAAAAATGGGTAAATCAGGGTATAATGATTTTGTGCAAAAGTATGTAACAGGCAGAGGGAAGCATCTCCGACCCCATAAAGTATATATATTCTTGATCAGAATCAATAGCCGAGTCGATATAGCCATGTCCGTCCGTCCGTCTGTATGAACGGGTAGATCTCAGAGACTTCAAGAGCTAAAGACTTCAGGTTTGGAATATAAGTTCTCCTATACCATGAGCAGAACAAGTTTGTTTCAAATTATCGATAGCTACTCTGGATTCCGATAAACACATGGATTCGATTACAAAAAAATATTGAATTTGGAAAATGTAAAAATAGAGGTTGAAATAATGGGTAACGATTTTTATTATTATTATATTGGGGATGACTACACTGCGACCAAGCTGATCTATTGTGCCCCCTTCTTGGCTTATAGCTCTTCCGTCAAGCCCAAGTGTTGTACAAAAGCAAGTACCTTTGTTGGGTCGATGGTTTCCAAATCGCTGAATTCCACAATATGTTTTCCTAGAAAACTACTTCTTTTCCTCGCTAAGGCTACGCATTCTGCTATGATGTGCAAGGAGGATTCTCCTTCCATTTCACAGAATCTGCAAGTTTCGCTGCTGACTATACCTAGCTTTGCTAGGTGACCTCTTAGTCTACAGTGTCCTGTCAAGAGACCGGTGAGTATCCTGAGTCTATTTTTGCCCATCGATATTACTTGCTTAAACCGTTTGAGGTTATAGCCACCCAAGAGAAGTTTTGCTTGTCTGAGTCCTGGTGTCCTTGCCCAGCTCGTTCTTCGCAAAAATCTCTCTTCGTTCCTAAGCTCTTGCCGTATTGTGCTTCTTCCTATGCCACAATACGGCTCAGGTCCTATGAGGGGTGTCGCTGCCCCCATTCTTGCTTGCTTGTCTGCCTCTTCGTTCCCCGCTATGTTGACATGTCCCGGGACCCATCTTAGGGCAAGCCTATTTTGTGATCCCAGAGTGTCTAGCTTGGAATGGGTAACGATAGAAAAATGTTGTCCAAATCGGTTAAGAAACACCGGATATATCGTAAAGTTAAGTCAGTTATTAGTTTTGTTTAAATTTATCATTATTTGAAACAAACTTTTACGGTGCAAAGAGTAAAATACTTGTTGCACATGGGTTCAGGGTATCTTTCAATCGAGCTATCCCGACTGGAGCCTTCTCACTTGTTTCTTAATGATTTAATTGCAAAGTTTCTGTTGGCACAAAATCAATTTAACCATAAATAAAAAGTAATTTGCAACTTTGCAAGTTTCGTATTTGTTTTTTTAATTGGAATCTGCCTTCATTTCACCTTTTTTGTTTAGTTTAAAATAAATTGATATTAAATGCGTTTTACATGTTAATCTTAAACAATTATATGAAAATATATTGTTTTAATTACTCAGCTTTTTAAATTCTCTTATTTAAAATCATTTCAGTTAATTTAAATTAATAAATTACATATATTTAAGGTTTTAAATGAACAAATGATGATCAGGCAAGCTGTAGAAATGTTCTATACGTAAGACTTATGTTATTACTTCATTTTGTCAATACATACTTTTTTTTACAGTTTAGTCCTCATTTGTTTCGTCTTTGAACTCAATGGTATCCAATCCACATATCTCGAGTTCATCTTCTTAGTTTTCTTCATCGAATGAAGTTTCAACTATCGGAATTGCAAATAGACTTCTTGTCTTCTCACAAGCTTGAAAGCTACAATATTCTTGCCGGGCCCGCACGGTCTGTATTTATTTTTTTTATACGACAATAACGCATCTACCAAACCATCAAAATTGAAACGGTAGCGCTTGAACGTCGCGCAGTGGCGCCCTTAAAACAAGTGAGGTGGCAAAAATCAAAAATTTCATGTACCCCTACATAATATTGAACGAACCTATTTCCAAGGATTTAAAATCTGCTATCTATAATACAACCAGATTTTTTTTTAGCCCTTCATAGTTGTCTGATTTTTAGTTTTACATAAAAATCACAATTTAAGGTAATTTGGTCGGCTTTGAGATAAAATATCTATGAAACGGATCGTCATTAATTTTAATTCTGTCGATCGATCTATTTATAAAGAAATAATAAAAAAATAAATTTCACTGTTTTCTTTGCGTTTGACCAGGTAAATCGATATTTACCAACTATACATTTTTCACTATTTCTCAACTTTGATGGAAAATAAAAATAAACCTACTCTTTATATATCGGCCATAAATTCACAAATTTTATTTTTTGGTTATTCCTTAATAAAAAGACATAGTTCCAAAAATGTGCTGCATGCAATTCTGTGCTTTTTATGACCAATATTTTACAAAAAAATTAAAAAGTACATAAGAAAATAAATGATTTTTTTTTATATGTTTAGTTTAGTTAGTTTAAAACAAAACATAATGAATAAAATATTTAAAAAAATATTTTTTTTTTACCTTTTCATAAAATTGATTTCTCTACAAATTTCAACTTTGCTTACCCATAAATCGTAGAACTTTTTTCAAACGTTAATTTTATAGGTAAATTAACAATAAATCAATTGATCCACTATCTCATTTTGCTCAAAATTTTTGATTTTTGCAACGAAAATCTATGAAAGTTCGGGCTAAAAGTCTCGGTAGAAAAATCAAATAGGAATATTCGCTATAGGAAAAATCGTTAAATGGAGACAACAACGCACTGAAAATTATGAAAACCGCTTCGAAAATCGTAATGGTTCGGTACAAAACCAACTTCTCAAATATTTAGTTATAAGTACATACTATTTTGTTCATAAAATTGTTTAATTTTTATGTATTCTATACAATATACAATAATAAATTAAATAGTTCTAATAAAAGATTGAACACCTTTTATTAACTGTTTTTGTTATTTAAGGCATTATTGTGCATTTCAGCTTTTTTATATGTTTAATATATTCAAATTTCAAATCATACACATAAATACATACTATGTTTACTTTCATAATTTTTGTTGCACAAGGACAGACGTATTCTACGGATAACCTATGCGCCCGTGTGATCTAAAACAAGCTAAAATTTTTTGTTGCTGTATGTTTTATTTCCTGAAAAATGAAAAAAATTGATAAAAGGGTTATGCTTTAAGTCATAAATATATAAATAAGTAAACAACCAACAAATGTTAAATTTTTGTTATTTTATTCATAATCTATCCTAAGATGAAATGCAGTTTTTGTAGCTTTTGTTCTTAGGCATATGCCATGTTATTCAGATAATTTCATTGGCTTTTCCTTTTGCAGTAAATATACGTTCAATCGCATATCAACATACGCTTATTTTGCAATGTTTCATGACAGTTTTGATTAGGTCTATCTCACATTGTTTGCTTGTGTTCCGATTGGCGCATGTCAAGTTGCAATAAGGCAAATCGAGCAGATCGTTTACACAACATTTGCATTGGGCTTACATTCTTGTAAGCACGCACGAAAGTGAAAGCAGCGTTGATAGAAGGCTCTTGGAATTTTGATTAGGCATTCAAATATATGTATAAGCAATAAAAACAACGAGCAGACAACAACTTAATGTGCCACACACACACACAACTGAAGTCAACTCAACAACTAAGTCGAAGGCAAGTGTTGCCAGGTATTTAAAAGGCTTTTTGTTTTTGTTGTCGTTTTTGTTGTCGTAACAAGGACAGGACAAGGACACAGTCAACTCAAATCAACTCAAGTCAAGTCAAGTGAAGTCAACAGCTGAATTTAACACTCACACAATATTTGTCAAGGCCAAAAGGGTTTCAGATATCAGCTTGCTTTATAAGGAAAATCAAAAATGATTTTTGACTTTATATAATTTATTTTGGGTAGGCTAACAACGCTTTTATAATGCTAATACGATTGGGATAATATTTTTGATTTTAAATTGAAAAGAAATTTGAGAATCCTAGCAGATATCAGTTGCAGCAAAAGATATTAGCGTGAATCCGTTAACAGTTCTATTGGTCATTGTTAGTCCTCGCCGCGATTTAACAATTTGTGAAGGTTCGGCTCAAGCACGTGAAAGCAGTGGCCGCCAAGCAATTTACTCGACTATTCGCAAATTTAACTGTTGCCCGTTTTTCACTCGCTCTCTCTCTATATATTTTTGTGTTCACGCTACGCATACGTCGCGTGGTGCGATAAACAGAAATGCAATTTAAACTGCTGCACTCAAGCAAATGGCAAGACGAACATTGAAGCTACTTGACCAGGTATTTGAGTCCGGCCAAGTCCAGCGTTTGAGTCTGAGTTAAAGTTTGAAGCACAGTCGTTCAATCATACATAACTAGAGAAACTTGTAAGAGGGGTGAACAAAAAATGTGCAGAGTTGAGTGTGCCACAAATACATACTATGTACATACATGTGTAACAGTCTGTCGGTCTTTATACTTATACCATAATACTCATGTGCTCAAGTATACATATGTGTTCTTTTATTCGACTAATGGATTTTTGCTGTTAGTTAATTTAAAACTTATTAAAATGGGAAATATACTTAGCGTCTGGCATGATTTCACATACCGATTCAATTTAGTTCCAAGCTTAATTTAATTCCAAATTGATAATAGCGAAATTATCTAATTAAGATCAAATATTTTTACATTCGAACTTCCATATAACAAATCACAAAGGGACAAGAAAAACATCATTATAGAGAAAACCAAATTGTAGTGTTTTGGAAACGAATTCGTAATATAGATAACTTCGTTGTACTGATGTTTGATTTATTGTAGTTGTATTATACTTGAATTAGTCATTTTAAGGATTAGCTTTATTTATATTTTTAGCTTATCTTTAAAATGAAATTATTATATTTTTGTGGGAAACTAAAGAATTGCGCTACCTGCTTTTTGTCAATGATTTTTATGAGTAGTTGAATTTTGTATTATTTTTGTTTTGAATATATTAGATTTGAATATTAAACTGGTTTTTCTGTGATGCTAGTTCATTCAATTTATAATTTTTTAAGAAGATTTGCGTACTTGGAAGCTATCTTGCAATTAATAATTTTAAAACTTTAAAACAAAAAATTTTGTCGTACTTAAAACGAAGGTAACGAGAAATTTTCTCGTTTAGTACTTTTATTGGGGTTTCCGTTCATCTTTCATATGAGTCATTGGCTGTTACTGTTTGTTAGGCTCACATATTTATTTAAGTCAACAAATCGATAGGATAAGATAAAGTTTTAGTGAATCATTTAAATTTCTTCAGTTAGGTAAAATAACCACTTTTATTTACAGTTGCATTCTTCTAAACTCCTTAATCTAAACACTTACTAAATTGGAGTTGTAATCATTACTGTGAAACAACAATAAAAGAGTCAAATGTTTTTATTATTTTTTTTTTAGTTATATTTTCGTTTTAATTATATTGTCATTTAACATCAATAGGTTTTTTGTTGATTTATCACAATTGGTGCTGCCAATCCCTGAGTTTTAGTTTCAATGGTATCATTATTATGCACAGTAACCCATTCATTGCTGCATTCTTCCATATGTGTATTTGTGTGCGTGTGTGTGCAATATCCTTAACAACTTTTTTTCTCGCCCATGTAGTGTAGTGTATGTATTTAAGTACATAGTACATTGTATGTGTGGTCTTTTGTCGCTGATGCGTTTTTAATTGTGTTTATTTCCGCTTCGCTGTGACACGTCATTTATTAGCTGGCAACGCGTTCCCCCCTCTTTTTATACCCCTTCCACAAGCAAGCTGCTTGCACTGCCGAGCCTTTTGTTGCCTCATATCGAGTTGTGATTTATATGCAACCAGGCAGGCAGGCAGCTGAAAAAAAAAGAAAATTAAAGCAAATGCACGAGCAGCTGCCTGGGATCAGAGTTCGCTTTGTGCTGCTGCTATCGTTCAGGCCAAAGCACATATTACGCATACGACGCATAAGCAAACAAAGTTGTTCAGCAAAAATAAAACTAAAAAAAAACTATATTATTAAATATAACATAATAATCATAATATTTTTTTAAATCATACACGTTTGTTTAAGCAGAGTGAAATGCACTTTGACACGCAGACACCCTGCAATTGTGCATTGTAATGGGGATTTAGTTGATAAATATATTTCGAATATGCATGAATGGGAATATTACTTTTCTTGTGACCTTCACAACTTTTTTATTTATTTGGATAGATGCACTAAACAGATATTTCCAATCTTAATCTATGGTAAAATATTTTTGTTATTAATTTAATTTGAGGGCAAATAAATAATTGATTAGCAGTTATACTTTGTAAATATTACTAAAGTTACTTGCGGGTTATTGGTTTGCGAATGGATCTATTATTGAATATTAGATATCGGAGCATTTGAGCCAAGCTCATGTGTTAAGTTTGAGGTTTAAAGTTTAAGATGAAAGTGAAGGGTATAGGCTTGTGCTTGCCACAGGATGATGCATCAGGGCACGCCACAATATGCCAGTTACTACACCAACAACTACAAAATTGTTAAAGCTGCTTTTGTTAACTGTTCTCTTTTTTTTTTTTTTGATTGTGCTGCGTTGATATTGTTGTTGCTGTTTATGGCTACGCCACAATTTCATCATCATAACAGTTTCAGCTTCCTTTGTTGTTGCCCAAAAATCCAAATGCACTGAGCCCACATATGTTACTTCAACTGTTGAAAGGTTAAAGCCGAGTAGGCGAAAATGGATTGGCGCATTCTAAATTCATAATTTTGGGTTGTGGGGAAGGGCCTGCATTATGCGTGTAACAAAGAACCTGAACAAGCAAATGCTTTCGAATGCACAAAATTTATGCTCACTCGTTTTTAATGCGAGTGTAGTCGGAGAATGAGTGTAGAACGGCCGTTCGACCTTATTCACTGCAAAGTATATTGCTACTACTATCGTCAGTGTAACTAATTTTCAAATAATTAGCATCAATGGTAAAAGCGTGAAATTGTAAAGGGGGATGCAGCGGTTTTGTAACCATAACTTTCACAGCATACCAAAATTTTGATAGGCACAAATCAGTAATTTGATTCAGTGCCCACCCAGTGCTCATTAAATTTGGCATTCACTAAGCGCGAGAGCTTAAAATCAGCTTTCCACCAATATTCTCTTTGCAGAGAAACTTTTCAGACTTCAATTGCAAATTGGGAAATTGCATTTAGTGATTAAAACGAACTGCGTGAAATTTGCTGCCATTACAGCTACATACATATATAAAGTTGAACAAGTTGACAATTTGATTTATCGCTAGTTAGAACGAAATAAATCAACTATTTGGTTCATCATTCAACTAAATGAACCGAATTTTATTGATCAGCTAAGGGATAACTTTTGAGGCAAGTGAAAATGATAATGTTGACAATAAACAAACATTTTGTAACCTATTATTATAGGCAAAGAGCTTGCATGAGATGCAATTTATTGCACTTACTGTCCTGCATATTATGACATCAGTAACTCATTCAAATTATTGCACATTTTTCGCAGGATTTTTGCGTTTGAAATTGTAAATTTGTTAATAAAAATCATTTTGAAATCAGTGACAAAAAATACTCGAAAAACTGTCAACTGTTCTTTTTCAAATTTTGCAGGCCTTAAATAAGAATATAACACTTCAGTCTTTACTTACTTTATTGCATAAAAAAAACAACTCATATTTAAAAACCCTTCTGATCAAAATAGAGTTTATTTTTATATATAACCAAATCCATTAACACTTCCGGTTTACGGTATTCCAGTTATTAACAACTTTGTCAACAGCAAACCTCCAACACATGAACACAATTTATTTAACGGTCATTTGTAAAAAATGCTAAAAAAAAAAAATAGTGCGAAGTTTCAACTGATGCATTGATCGTTAAAAACGGCCTTTTGTTTTTGGTATGACAACTGTTTGAAAATTATTATTTTATTTTTTGTTGCAAGTAACTCCATAAGTTCTCAATCCAAAATCTATATTTTAACTAACAGCCAACCATGCTGCTGAATGTGCAACACTTCGTAACTTTCATCACATCAGCCATTAGAATTGTAATAATAAATTAATTCAGCAATAAAAATAATTGTTCTCATAAGACCTCTACAAGCCATTGGACTATTTTTTTTCTTTCTTCTTCATTACATGTTAAGTTTTTTTTAGTTTTCATAAATTCTTACGCTAAAACAACCATAACTTAAATTTTTCAGATGACTACATATAGAAGTTGCTTGGCACACGTATTTGAAAGTTTAATTTAAGTATTTAAAATTACATAAACAGACAAATTAAAATGAAAAAAGGGTAATTTAAAATTCAAACTTAAGCAATTGTTTCAGACCAGAGTCTTAAAGACGATAAAATTTGGAATGCTTATGTATTTTTATATTCGAATGCCAAGGAATACTTTGAGTTGAAACATGAAAGCAAATCGATGTTAATAACATGTACGGGAATTTCGAGTTGATACAAATTTTTGTTATTAAATAATAAGGCAATTTCACGCCACACACACACGCACACACACACACTCACAGAAAGCCAAGCGATTGCGAAAGGATGAGAGTTTTGCAAGTGGCGACTGCAAGAAAAATTATTTTTAATTAATTTTAATTTAAATGACGACAAAGTGCGCGACGGCAAATGGCACAAGCGATGTACTACAAAAGAAAAAAAATAAAAAAAGAAAAATCGCACAGAAAAATAATACCAGTTGAAGCAGACGTAAGAATAAAAACACAAGCACAGCTCCAGCAAAATAATAACAACAGCAAACTCAACATGAACGGATAACGTATGCGAGATGTAAAGGAGCAGCTGTTGGTTGCTGCCTCATCATCATCCTCGGTGCGTGATCCTCGCTCCTTGCTCCTGTTGCTATTGCAGTTACAGTTTCAGTTTCAGTTGCTGTTGCTGTTGCTGTTGCTGTTCTCCTGCTGTCAGTCTGCCTGTCATTTACAATTTTAATCTCGTTGTGCAGTTTAGCTTAAGTTGGCTAAAGGATAATGAGCACAAGCACTAGCACTAGCATACCTCGTCCTGCACACACAAATAGAAAAAAGGAAACAAAAAGGTGAAATTCAAGCGACTTCAGACTTGCAAAAAGCGGATTCACAAGACTAAGTGTAATTAAAGAGGCGCGCAGTGTGCAGTGTGCAGTGTGCAGTGGCAAACGCCTTGGCCAAAAAGGACGCAGGACACCTGGCTGGACAAATCGGCCTGGGCCAAGTTTTAAAGCGAGCGAACATTTTTCATGGCTACTAAATCACTTTTAATATTAATAAAACATAAATCAAACCGACTAAAAACTTGACAACAGCGAGCGGGGCGTTAAAGGGAATGGAGTGGAAGAGGGAACACCTAAATGGTTTGAATGCCCATAGTTTTGCGTCTTTTGTCGTGACACCTTTTGCTAAGGGTAAAAACTTTTTTTGCACAGCGGCTAAAAAATCGCGTGCTTAAAGATTAAGAATGCGTTATAAATGCGGCGAAAACGATCCCAAGATGATCCACAGGAAGCAGATGGATTTGGTTAGTTGAGGAAAATGTTTGAACCAAGCAACTAGCTGAAAAAAGCAAATATTAGCTGTAGTGAAAACCTAAACGAAAAACTAGGCAATCCGAAATAGTTGACTTCTTATCAAACACTAATCTTAACACTAATAATCTTTTAAACGATTCTTATACCAAAAAACACATAATTATGAGTAAGAAAAACATGTTTTACTAAGATCACTATTTCTATAATAATATATGTATATGTTAATATAGAAAAATTATGAATGATACCAAGAGATGACAATAGTCTTATAAGAATGTTTTTAAAAACAGATCGAAACAATTTTATCACCAAAACCAATAAAGTCCATTTGAGAATGAAAATATAAAAGATACAACAGTTTACCTTTTGCTTAAAAAGCAGCATCAATTAGTTTTTCAACTCTTACTCGGCTCCGTTGTGCCATCAATATTTGAAAAAACAAAAACTACTTTCAAAACACTGTTAAAAAAATTTCACTCGACAAATAAACTTTTTGTTAGTTTTCTCAACACTTATTTAAAATTCGTTTAATCACAGTTGTTTTCTTTCGCGTTCTCAATATTTTTTATGTTATTTTTAACGCAACTGTTAAGACGTTAACCTGCAAACGTTTTTCGAATAATTTTTCTAAAGTGGAAACGATTTACGACAAACGGTAAACAGCAAACGTCTAACGGTAATCACTCGTTGATTGCGTTCCTCTACAGTTGAAGCTTTGAACTTGTCGCTTGTGCTTCTTAGAACTTTTGACGCTCTGAAAAAAAAAACCGACCGACGCGCTTGGAAGTTGCCCGAGCACTGAATTTGAAAACGTTGTGCATCGCTCGCATTGGGCCAGCATAGGATAAGAACAGACAGAACCTAGCACAACTCGAATATCCTTCGGTCGACCAAAGAGCCGAGGCCAAACGAAGCACCGAAAACACAAACGAACTATCAGCGGCTTCAAAACGAAAACGAATCGTAATCGTTTGCCGATTGCCAAAGCAACAATGCTGCTGTGTTGCTAGCAACATTTCAACATGGTGTGAACTGTACACGATATAGTTTCGAGATTAAAATGCATAATGTTCTTAGGCATTTAACTTGATTGAGTCTGAGCTGGGAGCGAGCTCTTACGCAAATCTTAATGGCAAACGGTGTTTTTTGCACTCAGAAAGAAATACATATACATATACTTACTATGGAATAATTAAAATCGAGAACGAAGCTCATGATTCAAGTACAATTTATTTTTAATTTGTGTGCTTTTGATTCAAATGAACTTTCAACTTCAATCAAGTTTTTCTGTTCTTGGTTCAACATTTCACGAGCTCGATTTCAGTAAATGCTCAATAAAAATGTGATTTGGATACTTGTCCCAAGATATGTGAACTCGATCCAATAATGACGGAACTTGATTGCTCAATACCTAACATTTAAGATAGACATCCCTTGTGCACGGAGGCTATTTAAAATTCTGCAAATAGTAATCGTGCTGCCGCTAGAAATTTAGGAAATTAGCAAAAACCAATTAAAATTCTCCTGTTGAAACTTACCGCTCAAATTTTAGATCTCTTGTTAATGCGACGGGTGCTTCAACTGTTGAGCCAGACCAGAACCAAAAAAATTTTGGCTGCAGTTAGTGCAGTTCCCATTTTTATGCTTATTAATGGCTATAACAAAAACGGAGATAAATATATAACTATTCACATAGATCCTTTCTAATAAAGCTAGTATTCCTGACAAAGCCGTTTGTGAGACTTTAAGCCGAATTTAAGTCTCAAGCTCGTTTCAAGTACTTGATTTAAGACTTTTCATACTAGATTCTAGAATCGCAAATACTTAATTCCAGTACATTCGAACTTAACTTACACACAAAACAAAACAAATTGTTAATCGTATAATTTACACTTGGATTCTAATATTTTTCGGAATGATTTTGGGTTTACATAGTTTTTTTAAAGTCAAAATTTTCAACTTAAAATATTTCATATTAGTTTTTAATATGAGACATTTTAGTTTTTATTAGAAACATTTTAGATTTAAAATGAAACATTTTAGATTTTAAAAGGAAACATTTTAGGTTTAAAATGAAAAATTTTAGGTTAAAAAATTAAACATTTTAGATTTAAATTTTTTTACTCAAACCTAGATACAACGCGCAACTAGAGCATTTTAAGATCTGCCAATGATTTTCATGTTTATGCTAGAAATGTAAGAAATGAGGCAGAAAAACCATTACAATATTTGGTTTATATCCTTGACGTCGAGTTCCTCAGCTGTTGAACCAATTCCAAAAACATTATGATTGTAGTTAATGTTTATGTTAAGTGAATTTGATTTAGCTCAGTTTATTTGACATTTTGATGCATTTAAAAAACTTTTAAAAGAATAAGAACAATAGTAAACTATTCACAAAAAATGCCGCTAAGATTGAATCGTACTTGAATCAAGATTTTTTGCAGTTGATTTCAGCACTTAGAATGGGCACATCTTAAATTTAAAATATTTTTACTTTATGTTTGTTTAGTAAAGATGAAGCACTTTGATTCAAAAATGAATATGCTTAAATATAATATTTTTCAATCTAAAATCTAAAATGTTAACTTTGCAATATATAATTTTTCTAATTTGTTCAAATGAAAAACCAAAAAATACGATTTATAATAGTATACACTTAAATTCTAAAGCGTTTCATTCTGATTTCTAAAATGTATGTATTCGATTCAAATGTGGTTGTTTTAAATACGAATTATAATATTGTGCATTTTTGTAGAGAATTTTCGAAAAAAAAGATACCCTAACACTCAGTCGTTACGCAAACAGCTTTCATTTGTTGGTCGGTGCTTTTTTCCCTTTAATTATTTATGTTGCAAAATAATCGAAATAAAGATTAAGAAATGCATATTTAAAAGCATATGCATTTCTTAATCAGATACTTAAAGTATTGCTTATTGTTTTGTTCAGTTGTTTATGTGACTGAAGCAAAATTGAATATAATGAGGAAAAACCAGGGAGAGTCAAGTCTTAATAAAAACTTTAATCTCGTACATAAGTAACTATTGAATTAATTGTTTGCATGAACTGTCTGATCGAGGAGCGTTGTCTTTCGTTAAACTCTGATTATTTCTATGTATTTCAAAGATTTTGGCTATAGGCACTAACCGCATTACCTATTATTGCAACATATTTCTGTTAAGTTTCGCACATGTTTCTTCTTGTCAAACAAGCAAAACAGATGAAGATGTTAAAAGCCAAAACGCAATGCTTGCCTGTACCGTTAACAAGTTTGAATTGCTGTTGCTGTCAAGATATAATTAAAAACGTTGCCTTTAGCCAAACAACTTAAGTAAGCGTGCATGCTGTTGGGTTGAAAGTGATGGGCTACATGAATACCCTGTTGGTGCAAGTGAGGTTTATATAAATTAAGTATATAACTGGCTTTTTTCAAATAATTTTCGATTGTACTGCAACAACTTTTAATGCGTGCAAATGCTCATGATATATTTTTAGCGACGATTATATTATAATATTTAAGCACAAAAATATTTGAATCCAATATTGTTCGCTCGGAATTTTATGATGAACATTTTCTTTATAACATCTCGGATAAATTTTTTGACTGATTTTAATTTAAAATTGTTCGTTCTACGTTTGAGTAGTACTTGTTATTAAATTAAACATATTGATTTTCATATCGAATCGTTAGAATATTTTAATACGATAAATTTGCAATCAAATAATTACAAATATTAGTGCTATTTAGCCGAATGTAATACTATTTTCAAAATAATTAAGTCTGATAGACTTATTAAAAGTTTTCAGATTTAAGTTTGAACAAAAAATACTCGAATCAAGTTTGTTGGCATCTTTTGGCTTGTTTTTCTATTTGCTGCTCAATATAATAACCCTTTAAGAACAGTTTGTGAAAAGCCAGGGTGTTGTGGCTGCGGCTTTTGCAATCAAAGTCACTTTGTGCTCTTCTCTTATAGCATTCCGCAACATTTCACCTTTCCCTTTCATTTTCTTTTTGCGCCACCTCGTCTTAAACTGTGCATAGCCCAGATGTAACCCATTCCTTTTGGTAGCACTTACTCAGTGCATCTTTTCCACACACCACTTACACAAATCAAGTAGACCAATAAAGTCCTTCCTCACCCCTCCAGCTCTCACCCAAACTGCTCGCCATGTGTGGCAAAGCACGCTTGCTGCTTTTTCTAATGAAATTCATTGCGTCGCTGCTGGCGTCGCAGCCTTTTATCAAATGAACATGAAAATGTTGCGTCAATGTAAAAGAAGCCATCGCCATCGCGCCATGGTATGCATCAACAAGAAAGCCGGTCCTGGAAAACTAAGACCCAAAACCCAGCAGCCCGAAAAACCCACGGTACTCACTTTCATGCTTCATAAGTAAAATTTCATTTGCCACGCCCACGTCGCCGTCGTCGTCGCAGTCACCGCCTTCTCCCCGACCACGGCGTTGATTTTAATGAAATGTCATCAACTTTGAGGTGTTTATTGCGCTGACAAGAAGACAAGAAGAGTTTTGCACAGAAAGAGAAAGATAGCAAGAGAGAGAGGGAGAGAGAGAGGGAGGTTGAATGGAAGGAAAAGAAGAACCCTTTGAGGAGCAGCAGCCCCTAAAGTTGAAGGCGAAAAATAATCTTTGAGTCTTAATGTCAACCTATTCACAGCTCTTGGGCATAGAGCGAAAGAGAGAAGGTAAGGGGTTGGAATCAAAGGTGTCATCCTTTTCACTTACTCTTTTTGCTCAAAACACATTTTCATGTATCATAAATTGTCGAACACTTAAAAAGTGATTACGTGTGCGACAACACTTCCTTCCCATCCCCCTCCACTTGTGTTCCTTAACCGAATCCGTTCATAAATAGGTTTCGATAGGTATCCAGACGAAAAGGAAGGTGAGGGGTTAGGGAATTGGATGGCTGGCTGGTTTGTTGAGTAAGTTGGCACTTTAGATAAACTAAACAATTTTGTGCAAGTTGTTAACTTTAATGATGACTCATTAATTTTGTAGATCTAACACGAGCCGTTTTATATCCTTAACTATATATGTATGTACAGATATCCTTTTGCTGAATCGGTTGATGTCTATGTTGTTGTTTTTGCTGCTAAAAAACCCTAAAATCATATGTACTCAAACTCAAACTCAAATCTCTTTCTTTTTCACTATCTCCATCTCTTTCTCTCACTAGTTAGAGAGCAGCCCACATCGCACATCCTTAATTTCAAATTCAAAAACCCCAAAGAAGACAACAAAAGCTTTATTCATTGTTTTTGTGTATTAATGCTCTATTTTTCTATGCCAGCCGATGACAAAAAGACTTTTGTGACGAGTTGCTTTGGTTGTTGTTGTTGTTGTTGTCGCTGTTTTTGTTCACACTAGTTTTGTGTGACACAAATTCACAATGAATCGCAGCAACAATTGTGAACTGGTTTGTGTAAAGAATGACAGCCACATGAAATCATTAAAATACCAAATCGCTTTTTCGTACTTTTTTTTCCAGCCCTTCCTCGTTCTCTCTTTTTTTGTTTTTGTTTGTTTATATGAAACTGTTAAGGTGATGTTTTGATGGATTGGTGCTAGGTACATAGTTTTATTTATAAATTAATCCTTAATGTTGCTTGAATGTCATTTTGAATTGATTCGTAGGTTCACTTATTTCACACTGCATTACGAACAGCAACAACAACTGAAAAGTTAGCGGATTCTATTTCTCAGCTCTCAACATTTATAGCTAAATTAGACATGAGTGCGTCTATCCAAAACGGACAAGTCCAACTGCCCCAAATGCTGCAACTTTCAATGCCTAAGTTAAAGAGACAGAAAAGACTATGCGCGTCTAGCATTATAGATAAAGCTAGTCCCAAAGAATATTCTCTTTTTTAAAACTAATTCGATATAAGAATTCAATTCAGGATCACTCTGGTTACTGATGCTACCTACGCCAGTGAGCAAAATACCGTTTGGAGGAAAGATTCAAATCATAAGAGGAAAAACTCGCAATGTCCTTGACAGCTAATCCGGTGGTTCTGCAAGAGTTGGAGCTGCTTACAAGGAGGTACTTTTTAAATAACAGGACGCTCATACTTCTCTTAAATGGCATACTTTAATGATAATGTGAAAACTTGTCCAACGGATGTAAAATCGTACTGGCGAATTAGTCTGCTCCCTGCTCTGGGAATGATAGTGGAAGGAGTTATGCTAAGTCGTTTATTCAAGCTTGAAATGTTCCTTGACAGGATTTTCAGCTGCAGTTTTCGTATTTCGGAAACGGCAACAGAACAACTTCACCTTGTTGTTTATTTTGTCCTACATGCTACGGAGCACAGAATGTATACAGTTGAAGTGTTCATGGACGTTCGGTGAGCTTTTGAAAGGCATTCAGGTGTACATATATAGTTGTTTCTGCTTGTTCGCAGCTCCTCGACAAATGAAATCCACACTACACCCCCAATAAACCCAAGGCACCAAGTCTTGGTCCAACGATGTACTCCCAATATACTGCAGAAACATCTTCATATAGGGTGGTTGAATGTTTTGACTAAGGAAATGCATTGATAGCACTAACTAAGGAGTCATTCTGCAACAAAGATTTAATATTAAGAAGCATGCTACTATTATACCTTTCAGCGGTCAGTGCAAGGTAATGCTAAAAACTGACCAAGGTCGTAAATGAATAACTTATTGTCGACTAAGCCTAGGTGACATAAAATCAAAGACGCCTGCCAGCACAGCCCCCACAAAGTAGGCTAAAATGTTAGCATCCAATGGACTCCCCTACGAGACTCATTGGTTTAGTTAATTTGAAGCATACTAAGAACTCTTGTGAGTATTTTTGTGAAATTGTGTTATTATTTCTTTAATGATAAACTCGGTTAATCTTCTCCTATGTTATAAAAGAATAATACCATTATCCTGAATTAAAAAAAAGGTGTTGTTACCAAAATATAAAATAGAAACAAATAAATTACGAATTTAGGTCAAGAACACGGCACTTTGGTTTACTAAAAAACCCATTTTGGAACTTAATAATTATAATAAGTTTGCCAAAGCATAATTTAATCCAGATGCGTGTTTTGTGTATTATAATAAAAATACTGGCTTTTAATTTGTATATGTAAAACACTTATGTATGTATCAGCAAAAGTCCATTGGGATACACATATCTGCAAAACCCATTTCAGCACAACAGCACGTATTATTCTCATCTGAAGTACTACACAGGTGTGTGTGTGTGTGTTGTGAGCTCAAAAGCATGTGTTTGCAATATTGCAACATTGTTTGCTTTACCTATGTTCGAAGTGCTCTTCGTCCTGGCCCCCCCACATGGTCTACGCAAGTGCTCGTACGCGTTTTGTTTACCAGGTTTTTTGGTGTTATTCGACAAATCGCTACAAAATGTAACTACTTAACAGCATCAGCAATGCCACAGCGGTGGGCAGAGGGCACTGGAAACTCAAGTCTAACGTAAGCGGGGAGGGTATTGCGGCAAGCGGAAGTCAGGGCAGGGATCAGCCTGGGAAATTAAGGAATTTTCACTGCAAACACAAACACAAACACTAAGCGCAAGCAAAACCTGCAAGTCACGCAACAATCATTTGCCCAACGGTTCGGTCAAGAGGAGCTGATATGGCGGTTTGGAGTGGCGTTTTGCAGGGCTGCCTTTACGAACCATGGGCCATGGCGCATTTAACTGCAGCCCACCCCTGCTCTAGCAACAGCAACAACAACAATCGTTAGCCAACACTGGTAGCAGCACCCTCCCCCCCCCCCCATCAATGTGTCGCGCCTGCTACTTTATTATTACTTATTGAATAATTATGGCTCATTTGAGAGGGCGGCCTTTAGTGCTTTAGTGGGCGTGCCACCAGATAACATCAACAAATTGCGAACAAGCAACGTCGCCAGGCAATGACCAAAGCGTCAATCGTCACCAGCACAAAATACAACAGCACAGTCAGTCGGTTGGTCCGTCCGTCTGTCAGTCATTCGGTCTGTCCGTCAGGTTGCGGTTAAGGTTGATGGGGAAACAAACATTGAGAGAGAGAGAGAGAGAGTGAACTGTGTGTTCGCTTCACGTGCTTATCAAGTTTCCGTTGCTTCATTTAAAAGTTAATGACTGCTTTCAATGCCCAGCTGCGCAGGACGTGCCCATCCCCACAACAACAGCCTACGCCAGTGCCACCACCCGCCGAAACCTAAAGAGAGACAGACCCAAAAAAAAAAAAACCATTCTCCTTCTTTGCTCCCATTCAACATCGGCATTGGGGCTTGGGCCTTTGGCATGTCACCAGACAGCTTAATTGATTAGCTTAAAAAAAAAAACAAAAACAACAAACAACAAACTCCATACTCGATAATCGAAAAATTTCAAAATTTTAAATTGAAGCGAAATATGATGAAAAAAAAATCTTTGCATAAAGTCGGGCGTTCAGGAGTTGGTCGGTAGCAGGACTCTGCTGAGTGCAATGAATTTGCGCGTATTAGCTTCTGCATTAAAAGTGATTTATTTTGTATTTTGTTATTATTTTTATAATAAATCAAATAAGCATCAAAGTTGTAACGATTTGATCCGTATATCATATCAAAATATGATTTTTGCAAAAATGCAAAATGATTTCAAATATTTACTTTTAAACAATTTTATTTTACTTTAAAATTACTATACTAACTTAGTTTAGCAATTTTTGCTTTTAGCATTTATTTAACCTTACACCACTAATCCTTAATGCTTTAAGATTAAATAACAAGTAGGGTATTTTCTCTCCAATAACTTTAAGCTTTAATTTCAATGCTTACAGCTGCAAGAGTATTTAGTTTTTTTGTTTCGAACATTCTCAATACGCCCTATCTCAAAAAAAGAAAGTTACGCAACAGTTCAACCTCCTCTACCTCATTCCTGCGCCACCCTCGCAACATTTATTTTTAAATTCGCTGCCCAACACTAACTAAGTACTCTATCTTCGTTTCTCGCTCTCTGTGCTCGCAAAAGGACCCTATCTATCTATCAGTCTCTTGCTCACATTTCTCTAACTTTTTTCGCTTCCGACCCCTTAAATTGAAAGTAACATTGTTGTGGTCAGTTTGAATTACCCCCACCACCACGGTTTCTCCCTCTTTTACCCAACTTCTACCATTCGCCCTGTTGTCGCAAATCGCATTAATGTCGCTTGTCTCGCCGCCTGTTGGCTATTAAAGGCAAATGTTATTGAATCATTAACACCTTGCTTTCACCCCGCCTCTACTCCGCCCACACACACACACACACACACACAGCAAACACCAAACACGAGAAGGACAAAGAGGAGCTCAAGATAAAAAGAAAAAAAAAAATGATGCCATAAAGTTTATTAGAAGTCGCTTAATGGCAACGGATGTGCGAGTTTATTACAATTTGTAACGAGAGCTCTCAAATGCTGTTGATTTACATACACATACACACCAGCACAAACAGACACACACACATACATTAACGAGAGGTAGGGGTGTTCGGGATTACATGACAGCAAAGCACTTATAAAATATGCAGAGGTCGCGTGTCTATTTTCAATAAATACTAACTTACTTCCAAAGCGACCAACTGCTTTACCAATACCTCAAACGGTGCTCATTAAGTGGAACGAACGTTTAGCGTTTTTACAAGAGCTAAGGAGACTTGAATGCAAGATATCCTGTCGGAGATGACTGACTGAATGGCTGTGCTGAAAATATAAATGTTGTATGGGAATCGCAGTATTTTACTTGTTGTTAAGATGTTTAAAATGATTTAGAAAGAAAAAGTAAAGAATAAAAACAAACAAAAATTTACGGGGTATTAAATGTCTGAGAAACGTTCCAAACTATGGAATTGGCCGGTCCTCGTGTTGACCAACTTAGCTGCTGGGGACAGGACTTTGAAAGCTAAAACACTGATAGAAAAAGCAATGCTTAATTTAAGTTCAAATTAACGTGAGTTGACGATACTAGAATTTCATTCAATTGAATTCTTGAAATGAGTTTACAAATACTTTAACCAAGTACAGTTATTACTTAAATCAAGTTCAAAAATTTTCAATTCAAGTACGGCTGTTAAAAAATGATTTTATGAGAACAGGAAACAGAGAACTTCAAACACTCTTGCCGGAAATGCAGTCAAATCAACTCAAGTCACTGGACCCAACGTGTTCAATCGATTCAAGAATTGTCCACCGTCACATGATTTTTTTACAACATGAACCCTTATTATATTCAGTTTAGCTTTAGACAGATAAACAGGAAAACCTGGATAGTGTGAAAAAAATATTTTGCTCACACTATCGAGTGTGAACAACCAAAACCTTTCTAGTTGAACATTAAAAGTTTTTTAAGTAAACAAAACAACAATATATTAAAACTTCTATGAAAACTGTTTTGATAGCAGTGTAATTCCATTTTCTTTCGTTTTTTACATCATGATCTGATACAAAGAATTCGTTAAATTTTTAATTATTTTTAAGTATTTTGAATTATGTTGCTTTCATATATATAATTTTTTAACAACATAAAAAAAACCTGGATTTTTTTAAAAAAATTTCAAAATTTTGAGGTTGTTATTGTTCACACTATCCAGGTTTGCTTGTTCAACTAAACAAAACTATAAGCAGTACATGAGGTTGGGTTCTATTATTTATCTTATAAATGTGTTGTTATGATACTATTTCTGCATTGTACGGATTCAACGCTTCATCTAATAAAATAACAAAAAAAAAGTACCTAAAGTATCTGTTTAAAAGCAAATGCATTGATTACTCTTTATATCGATTTGTTTGTAACATAATCTTTACTGGAAATAAATAATCAAAGGGAAATAACTACCCACAAACAAATAATAACTATTTGCGTATCAACTGGATGTTAGGGTATCTTTTTGACGTAGAATACCTCTCAACTTTCGGTAATGAGTGTGCTATCCAAAAAAAGTTGTTGTTGTAACATGAGTGGTTCACAAAATCACTCATTGCTCATGATGGCTTCAATCTTTATTTTAAACTATATATACATATATATATTTGTAGTGATTAAGTTTTCTATTAAAAAAATGAGACCAAAAACATTCAAAATTTTGTTTCATTTTGAAGACTTTAAGTTGCTCTAGCAATCTCAATATCTATCAATTACTCTGATTTTTTGGAATTTAATCTTAGATAAGGTAAACAAACATTCCCACATTCAAATTTTTAATACTTTTGCCAAATAAATAACTTTGTAAGGCAAAAAATCAGTGCAAAAATCTCTTTTTATACTCGATACCGAAGGTAAAGAGTATATTGGGTTTGTGCAATGTCCGTCATGGTGTCTGTCCGTCTGTATGTTCGCAACTTTTTCCCACACCCTTCAAGTTAGAGACTTCAAACTTTGGAAACCCCTTTATCTATGGCATAGTAAATTAAAGTGTCAAGATTGGAGCTCTACGATAACTAGGGGGCTGGCAAATCGATAAACTCGATAACGCAAAATCGATAGATGCAGCTATTTCGCAAGCCTTTACAGCTAGAACTACCAAATTTGGGGAGAAAATAGCTACTACCAACCCCCAAAAAACTGCATCAAAAATTTTGGAGCCACGCCCACCCATACCGCCCCCAGCCCCCCGCAGTTTAACCCCAAGAATGCCCATATCTTCTACAGTTTTTGAGCTAGAGCCATCAAATTTGGTTCCAAGATAGGTGTTGACAATCCCCAATCAAATTCATAAAAACTTTGGATGCCACGCCCAGCTATACTGCCCTATCCGCCTTCAACCACCCCAACGCTTCGCTAAAAACGGTAGTGCGTGTATCTTCGAAAGTGTTTGAGCTAGAGTCTCAAAATTTGGTAGGTAGATAACTGGAAACGACCCCCCAAAAACTGCATCAAAGTTTTGGGGCCCCACCTACCCATTCCGCCCCCAGCCCCCTCGCAGCTTAAAAACAGAAATGCTTATATCTATTACAGTTTTTAAGCTAGAACCACCAAATTTTGTGCCAAGATAGGTGATTACAACCTCCAAAAAATGCATAAAAACTTTGGATGCCACGCCAATCCATACTGCCCAAGCTGCTCCAAACCGCCCCAATGCTTCACTAAAAACGGGAATGCGTGTATTTTCCAAAGAGTTAAAGCTAGAGTCACCAAATTTGGTAGAAAGATAGCTGTTAACGATCTCCAAAAAACTGCATCAAAAATTTGGAGCCAAGCCCCCCCCGTTCCCTAGCCCCTTGCATTTTGAAATCAAAAGTGCCTATATTTTCCACAGCTTTTGAGCTAGAGCCGCCAAATTTGGTGCCAAGATTGGAAGTGAAGAAACCCAAAAATTTTGCATGGCGCCCCCACCCATACCGCCCCCAGCCCCCCTTCCACCATATTCTACTAACTTTGAGCTAGAGTCACCAAATTTGGTATGAGGATAGTAATTAACATCACAATCAGATCTGCAGAAAAACTTTGGACGCCACGCCCCCCCCATACCAGCCCCCAGCACCTAGCCCCCCTTCTACCATATTCTACTAACTTTGAGCTAGAGTCACCAAATTCTGTTTGAGGATAGCAATTGACATCACAATCAGATCTGTAGCAAAACTTTGGACGCCACGCCCCCCCATACCAGCCCCCAGCACCTAGCCCCCCTTCTACCATATTCTACTAACTTTGAGCTAGAGTCACCAAATTCGGTATGAGGATAGCAATTAACATCATTAATAGATCTACAGCAAAAGATTGGATGCCACGCCCCCCCTTACCAACCACAGCCCCCCTTCCCACAAATTTTACTATTTTTGAGCTAGAGTCACCAAATTTGGGAGGAAGA
This sequence comes from Scaptomyza polygonia, assembly GCA_035044585.1. Taxonomy (NCBI): domain Eukaryota; kingdom Metazoa; phylum Arthropoda; class Insecta; order Diptera; family Drosophilidae; genus Scaptomyza; species Scaptomyza polygonia. Next base: position 55,476 of record JAWNNU010000739.1, on the reverse strand, counting down.
TAGATTTTTGGCATCCCCATCTGCACCAGACAATCTTTGAGGCAGCCTACCTGCCGTATCCACACACCATTGCAATCAGCTCTCTTTTAATCTGTTTTACTACTGTTATCGAGTATACCGCAGTCGGGTGCGTCCGACTGCAACGTTTCTACTTGTTTTCAATTGCAAATAGCTTAAAAAATCAACGATCAAACCGATTTAATTTTTAATAGAAAAAAAAACTTGATTTCCTTCCGTTTGATAGATGTGGGGTCATGACTGATAGCTTCTAACTGTTGAAATGTCATATAGATATTCGATCATAATTAAATTTTCATACATAAATTCTTCTATTTTCATCCCCAATTTTATTAAATCAGAAATTTGCGTGCAAGTTTTTGAAACCATGTTTAATATAGTTTATATAGATAGTTCTGACTATAAGAAAGTTCGTCTTTACGGTGGCAGCCCTGATATTTGCAGCTTATGAACAGCAACATAATTATTTCATAAAATAAATCTTAAACAAATGCCGCCTGTGAATTACTTTTGAGCAGCGTAACAAAGGCACAAATATAAATAACTTCAGACATTTTGAAATCTAGACCGAAAATTTTTTGGTCAATACAAAAAATCGGCTTAAAGTCTCACAAACGGCTTTTTCAGGAATACTAATTTATTTAGCTTTTTTTAGAAATGATGTTTGTGAATAGTTATATTTATCTCCGTTTTTGTTATAGCCATTAATAAACATGAAAATGGGAAATAAGTAGCGTTTAACACTAACTGCAGCCAAAATTTGTTTGGTTCTGGTCTGGCTCAACAGCTTGACACCATGGCATTAACAAGAGATCTAACATTTTAGCGGTAAGTAAGTAAGTTTCAACAGGAGAATTTTAATTGGTTTCTGCTAATTTCCTAAATTTCTAGCGGAAGCATAAAAATTATTATTATATAAAAATTTTTATAAAATCACATTTTTAGTACACGCGAACTTAAATTGAGTTAAAAAAAAACTTGAGCCAAAAAATAAAAGATCTTTGTTGGATTCCACTGATAGTATTCTCACAAAATTTGTTGACTCTTAGTCTTAAAATTTGTTTGCAGTTTATTGGTGTCACTACACTACACTACTAATAACAGATTATTATAATTACAAATGTGTTCAGCTGCAGATAATTTAAAAATTGAAAGGGTTTTTGAAATAAATCACAAATAGATTGTTGTTTATTTATTTGGTGAAAAAACTATAGATTGAATAGTTATACGATTCAGATGTGTTTAAATCTACACAGAGAAAAAAAAATGCAACGTAAAATCTTAAGTTTAATTTTAGATTCAGATTTGAAAATTTATTTTTCAAATTCAATACAAAAATTTTTAATATATTTTGATATTTTGATTTTAATATTATTCGTATTAAAATATAAAATTTAAAGCGATTCGAATTAAAATCAATGAGGAAAAATTTCGATTTGAATAATAACTACTCAAAGCTAAAACAAAAAGTTTTATATTTAAAAATGCCCCATTTTATAATTGGTATTTAAAACAACCACATTTGAATCGAATACTTACATTTTAGAAATCAGAATGAAAGGCTTTAGAATTTAAGTGTATACTATCATAAATCGAATTTTTTTGTTTTTAATTTGAAAAACTCAGAAGAATTATTAAATCCAAAATGTACATTTTAGATTGAAAAATATTATATTTAAGCATTTTCATTTTTGAATCAAAGTTCTTCATCTTTCCTACACAAACATAAAGTGAAAAATTTAAGATGTGCCCATTATAAAAACTGAAATCAAGTGCGAAAAATCTTGGTTCAAGTACGATTCAATCTTAGAGGCATTCATAAAGCTTTTTTTTTGTCGGGGTTAAAAATTGATTTTTTGAGAATAGTTTACTATTGTTCTTATTCTTTTAAAAGTTATTTAAGGCATTAAAATGCCAAATAAGCTGAGCTTAATTAAAGTCTTTTAAGTTAATCATTAGCTTAAGTTAAAATGTGTAAGGAAATCGCTCAACCGCTAAGGCACTCGACGCTATAACCAGTGGGCGCTTTGAGATATATTTTTCGTGTATCGAGCGCCAGCCTCTTTTTTGAATTTTTCGATGTTTTAAGCTTACATTAGAAATTATTTTTTAAGTTTTTAGTTCAATGTTTTGAAAAAGCGTATTTTTTTAGTTTTTTCAAACTATATTCATTTAACTTTACAGTTCGTTTTACGAACAATTACTATTTCAAAATCTAGTAAATTCGTTAATAGACGCCAAAAGAAGGTATATTACCTATATATTAATTTGTTATAGTTTCCAACAAAGTTTTTAAAAATGTATGACACTTAAATAACTTGTCTAAATACCTATTCCACTCGTTATTTGTAACAAAGTAATTTTCCTTAAATCAACTATGAAGTTATCCATCTTTTTATATTACTTAATAATAAACGAAATTATGACTTGCAATTCCACCACCTAAAACATGAACTATTATAGATTTATTACGTATAAACTTTTGAAACTCAAACAATTTTTTTATACTCGATAACGAAGGGGCTCTTGCAATGTCCGTCTTCGTGTCCGTCCATCAAATGAATTCAACTTTTTTTGGGGTTCGGGGTTTTACGATAACTGGGGGGCTGGTAAGTCAATAAATTTGATAACTCAAAATGAACAAATCATTCTATTTCGCTTATCCTTCCAGCAATAACTACCAAATTTGGTGAGTAGATAGCTACAAGCAAACCTAAAAAAAACTGCATTGCAAAATATTGGAGCCACGCCCACTCATTTCACCCTTTGAGATTTTTCGTTGCAAAAATCATAACCTTTGGCATACTCTTTCCAACATTTCGGCCGGTATATCACGAATAAACGATTCAAAGTTGTCTTTCAATGATATGAGCTTTAACATAGCCCCACAAAAAATAGTCTGAAAGCGTTAAATCTTACGATCTAGGTGGCCAATTGACCGGTATTGGCCTCTCAATAATTCCATTGTTGCCCGTGCTGTGTCAGGCAAGTCAAGCTCTAGCTTGTTGGTCAAATGATGCAATGGTAGCTCTTTCAATGCTCTTGGCTGGTTTGCACTCCAAAATAGACAATTCTGCCTATATACGTGCCCATTGAGCAAACAATGAGTTTCGTCGCTGAACACAATTTTTCGGTAAACAAGTGGATCTTCGGCCAACTCTCCAGGAGCCCATTTACCAAAAATTCTACGTTGCAATAGGTCGTTTGGCTTCAATTCTTGCACCATATCTTACAATGTAAATATGGTGCGAAATTAAGTCACAATAGCCCGAATAGACCCACTGAAGTCAGTGGGCCAATAAACTCACCTTAAAATGCCATACGCGCGCGATAAACTTTCTTAACAGAGCACGCATTTTATTTATAAAATTAAATAATTTGCAAGCGATGTTCGCTTGTAAGACGATTCATGGTTAAATTATAAACCAAACTGAAGATGTTAGACAAACGCGAAACGTGCGTAAGCTGTTTAAATCAGTGTTGCCAAAAAAATAGGAGCTAAAAACTATGTATGTTTGCTTTCAATTTGTTTATTTCTTATTACATTTGGAAAAAGCATAGCCCCTTTGTAAAATAAGACGAAATCTTAAAATAAAAATGTTTTTTATTAGTATTGTTTAAAAAGAGGTTGTCTGTAAAGTTGGTATACGGACGATAGTTTAGCGTGACAACTTCATAATAAAACAGTGATGCAATTATTGCAAACTTTTACGCGCGATTGGGGTATTCTCTACTAGACGGAGAACCTAGCAGAAAGTTTCTTTACATGCTTATACCTCAAATTTATTGAACAAAGAATTAATGCCTGAAAATACACTAGTTATCAGATTTTTAAAATGCAAGAATAATATACCTGAATTGCCGAAATTGATGTTGCTACGTCAAAACAAATAAAATTACAAATTAAATTAAAAAAAGTAAAAAAGAAGTTAAAATAAACTTATTGATAAAATTCTGACGCGGTGTTGAACCTTGGAAGTCATGCATCAAACCTCAAATATTAGTTATCAGAATTTAAAATGCAAAATAATAAACCTTAATTGCCTTAATTTTTGTTGGTACTTCAAAACAAATAAAATTTAAAATAAAAAGTAAAAAAAAGGTTAAAATAAACATATCCATAAAAATCTGACGCGGTGTTGAACCCGGGTAGTCATGCGTCAAAACATCAAAAAACGGGGGGCCTGTGTATTAGCGCCACGACTACCTTGTGGTTGTGTTGGCTTAGAAGCCTAAAAAGTTTTTCGTAACGCCTGTGGCTTTCTCGTTTTTGAACTGGCTATCCTTATACTCATCAGTTTTATAGACGTTATCACGTCAAAAATGTTCGTATCATTTTCAGTCATTTGAAATTGGTAACGCGTATGCATAAAACTCATATGAAAGAAATTATTGAATTTACTACATTACCCATCCAATACTGGTAGATTTTATGTCAAACACACAACAATTACTATATCGATATATCCTTTATAACACCATTAATAAATATAAAAGGCAACTAATAAAACAATATTTGTTTAGTAATAAATTACCATTATCCCAATTTTTTGGAATGAATAACATGAATTAATATGCAAAACTTCAAGTATCATAGTATTTAACTCAATAACGTTCCTAACAATTTTAAGAAACATACTTTTATATAAAAGTTTTGGGTGCGTTAATTAAAATTTATAGCTTCCATTTTCATTGCGTTTAATATGATTTTTGCATTCTTTGGTTTAAATAATATTTTTGTTGGGTCTAATATGAAATTAAATTAAGTTTGAGCGTTGTTTAATTAACCTCTTCTACATACTAACTAAATGTGAGCTACAATCTTATTACCTGAAGTTAACTCTGATAAATGTTTGTTTTACTTTTTCATATAAATTCTTTATTAAACACAAGTACATGTCAAGTTAAGCAAACTCACATTCAATGCTAAAAAGTTCACAAAAATAGTCGATTTAACCTAATTATGCTTATTCGTACTACGTTTTTTTCTGAGTGTATAAAACATACAAAATAACGCTGATGAATAAGTAAACTATGCCATTTATCACGTTAATAAGGAATAAAGTCTATAGCTTAGGGCTCCAATTTTGAATAAACTTAAAGAAACACTCAAAAAAGTCAATATTAAAATATTGATTGGATTATTTTTTTATGTCAAAAATGATTTTGAATCTCACATTTTAGTCGTCTCGTTACAGTGATTATTTTCGCTTAGATTCAGAGGCACATAGAATGTGATGACGTCATTTAAGCTCCTTAAACTCTTGTGAAATCACTTGCAGATAGTCATGGTAGAAAGTGTGAGTTTTTGTGTGTAAGTAAAAGAGTTGGTTGAATCACTGGGCAGGGTTATGTATTTTGATGAGCCGTCACGTAGGCAAACGCGACGCGATGCAGTCCCTCCTTCTCCTTCATCTTCCTTTCGTCCTTTCTCTCTTCGTGCCGTTTGCTGTTTTCGAGGAGCTGGCAACATTAAAAATGTTGCTAACAATTTTTAAGTAGCGCAAACTGACGCAAGAAAGACAGGAAAAAATGCGGAAGGTGGTTAAGCGGACTCAGTATTAGGCGAACCCACTCACTGTGGTAGGCGAGAGAAAGTAAGAAAACGAGAATATGGGGGAGAGAGAGAGAAAATGGAAAGGAAGCGGCACAGGACTCGGGTCGTTCCGGCTTGCGCTGGTAGAGTCCGTCGCCGTGTTGGCGTCGCTGACGCACGCTTAAGCATAAGTACTTCCGACTTTAAAAGGATGTCACATCCGGTTTTGCCTGTCGAGCGTGAAGCGTAGCCCGGCGACGCGATAAGAGCCATACACACACACACACACACACACACACACACAATCAGACAAAACTTGTGCGGCTAACCAAACTGTTACGAGCAAGCCCAAAAAATTCAAGGTGCCTCTCGACCCCTTTGGTTTTTTTTTTCCTTTTTACAAAAGCACAAGAAAAAGTTGCGGTTCGGTTCCCTTTTAAGGTTAGGTAGCAAAAATTGAATCACATTAACATTTGGTTAACCTTACTTGTTTTAGTTTTTTATTGCTATTTGATGTTAAATATATTGTGAGTGTAGGGAAATTTGAGTATGCACCTTAACTTCTATATTTGAGATGCATTTTGACGTAGATTACGTCTCACCTTTCGGTAATGAGAGTGCTATCTGAAAAAGTTGTTGTTGTAATATAAAAGTTCCACTAAATCGCTTATTGATCATGAACTAATGAGTAAATTTTCCTCAAATAAATTTAATTTTAAGGCCAAACCTTCAAACTTTATTTTAAATTATATTTATATATGTAATGATTACATTTTCTATTAAAAAAATTAAACCAAATATATGCATATTTTTGCTTCATTTCAAAGACCCTAAATTGCTCTAGCAATCTCAACAATCCATCAATTACTCTGATTTTTTGGAATTTAAGTTGAGATGAGGTAAACAAACATTCCCACATTCAAATTTTAAATACTTTTGCTTAATATATATATTTTTAAGGCAAAAAATAAAAATCAAAGTTAATTGCAAATTGCTAAAAAAACTCCCTGATGAATTTGTTTTATTTTTTTCTTAATATAAAAACGACTTGATTTTCTTAAGTTTGATATATATGAGGTCATGACTGATATCTTCTGAAAGTTGAAATTTCATTAAGATATTCGGTGATAATCAAATTTTCATACATAAATTCTTCCGTGCCAGGGGTGTACATGAAAAAGTTCAGCTTGAGCGTCAGTTAGACACAAAAATTATATCACAATAAAATATTTTCATCCCCAATTTTATAAATTCAGGAAATTTGCGTTGCAAATTATATTATGGTTTTGAACCAAAACAATTAATGTGTCTGTGCAAAAGAATTCATATATACTATCGGGAAATAAGCTACATATAGATATTAATTATTATTTTATTTGTATTGCATTTCAGCTTTTTTATATGTTTAATATACTTAAATTACAAATCATATATATATATACTATGTTTACTCTCATGATTTTTGTTGCACAAGGACAGTTAACCTATGCGCCCGTGAGATCTAACACAGGCTAAATTTTTTTTTGCATATTATTTGCATTGCTGACGATTAAGATCATTTTATGTTGTTTTTCTTAAATTGTGGTAAACGAATCTAAATTGATGGAAATAGCATCTTTATATGTTACGATTGTGTTTCGTAAATTGCCTACAAGCGTCACTAAATGATTGTGATATCAAATAGAACAGACACTGGAAAATGATCTTCATCAATAAAAAATTTAATTTTAAATCAAGCAAATAAAGTGATTATATTTTGTTGATAATGTCATATCAAATATAAAATTTAAGCATTTGATAAGAATAACGTTTGTTTGAACAGATTTCCGGTACAATCTACGTTATTTTTGAATAAAACCACTTATCAGATTAACGTTCTACGTTCAATTTTTAATATTAATTGTTTTCCGAGTTAGTTCGAGAATAATACTGTTTAATTGATAATAAATACCGTAAAAATGCACTTATTTGATCTGTTCTACTGTTAAATTGTAATTAAATACTGTAATTTCTAAAGAAATGCATGTGTTCAAGTGAATGTGATTAACAGTATTTATTGCAAAGTGAGTGGAATATTGAAAGTTCGTTTTTGGAATAAAATATTAAGATTTTATCTGAAGGTTCAGTCCCATTGAGGGCAAATGTTTATAAAACAAATTTTCTATTCGATAAATAATTCTACAATTACATAGTACAAAATAAAGAAAAATTTAATTTCATTTGATAATATTCCTTGATTTGTTGTATTTTAATTCGAAAAAAAAATATTGTAATGCTCATTTACAAGCTTTTATTTTTTTTGGGTCACGAATTTACAGAGTTGAAAATCGTAAGAATTGAAGGCTTTGCAGTCCTTCAATTCATGAGTGGCAAGGGCAAAAAATATTTTAGGAATAAGATTAAATGATATTATAAGATGTGAGATAGTCTTTATTTAAAAAATGCTCTTTAAATCAAATAATAAAATAAAAATATGATATAAATACAAATAAAAAAATATTGAAAGAAAAAATAATAAAACAAATTTTTTATTTTTTGAAATCATCAATTTCCTATTATAATAACAGGATCTATTATAATATTTTCAAACCAGTATTTTTTTTTGTCAAAATTACACGAACCATTATCAATGCTTCAAAACAATATTTCCGATTAAAAATAAAAAAAAAAACCCATACTTATAAATCTATCAAAACAGTAATTCCTTTTAAAACTATAAATAGTACATTCTTTTCCTATCAAATAAACATTCGAACTTTCAATTCGGTGCTTGATATGATAGAATAGTCAGTATATCTGAAATCCTGACCGACGATTGATGATGCTGTTGAGTATTCTATAATGGAATAGAAAGAGATTCGCAGTAGCTTGATTTACAGAGCCATCAAGTGTTTTGGTTACACCGATGCTATCAATATGACCAAACGCCTAACAGCAGCAGTGTTGCCAAATGTCAATTTACTGCCTGGCAGCTGGTAAATCAAAAATTTAAAAACAAAGCTTACTGGCAAAAAAATCCGTGACTAATGATGATGTTCGGTGCTGTTGCAAGAATGGGCATACAGAATATAGATTACGGTATAGTACAGGTTCGGGTGTATACCCGGGAATGGGTATTGTGAGCTGGAATGAAGAGAGGAAGGGGGCAGATGTCGGACGGAAACAATGGCTGACAGGGCAGACAATGCCTGATGCTGACATTTATGTAGACATAACAACTGCAAAATTGTTCTAAGCGGCGACAATGACAATAGAAGAACGAGCGCCCATCATTTCATTTTCTCTTTTTCTCTCGCTCTCTCTCTCTCTTTCACTCTCTCTCTCACTCACTCTCTCTCTCTCTGTCATTCGTTCTGTATCATTCCCTCCCGCGTGCTTTGTATGGTTAAGGCTTAGGCCATAAAAGTTGGCAGCTGGAGGAGAAACCAAGATTGATGAAAAAACGCCAGGCAAAAACAATAAAATGTATCTGAGGAAAAACACAACAAAAAATAATAAAAAAGCAACAAGCAGTAAATGTCTCTGTATGAGTTTAACTGTTACAGTTGCAAATGCTGTTACTGTATCTGTAGCTGTATCAGTACGTGTATCTGTAGCTGCATTCTGCGACAAGAAGTGCAAAAGAAACTGCAAAAAAAAAATTGCCATTGCACTGGGGAAGCACATAGAAACATACCGATATATAAGGAGAGATAGAGAGAGAAAAATAAAAAAACCAGATAAAAAAAAATTTTAACAAAAAACCGCCGCCAACACGAAAAAAGCATTGCGAATCATCGTTCCGAATATGTTGAAAAAATGGGTTTGAAAGAATGATAGAACCAAGTTGCAGTAATGTCAATTCAGCTATTTTCCGTCAAAATCGATCTTGAAAAACTTGAGACTGAGACCAGGGCTGTTACTAATAGTAACCATTAGTAGTCACTAGTCAGTGTTATTATTATAATTTTTTATACAATATTTAATTACATCGACAGAAGTGTCGTGAACAGCAACACTGTAACTCACATTAATCTCTGCCAAAATCAACTTGTAAATTTGTTATTTATCAGAAAGTTTTCTAGTAAATCATTTTTGGCTTTATATATTACTGTATGAAATAACTTATTTCATCCCCCAATTGTTGACATCACTGCCTAGTTGGAAGAGTGTGGTAGAGCTCAACGTTCTGCTTTATGCTCATCTTACTTGGGAGGTGGTGATGAGTCGTTGATTGTAGTTGAAACAATACATTTGACAAAAGTGGAGTCAACTGCAACTGCAGCAGCAGCATACAGTCACACATTGCACAAACAGATGTGGCAAGACAACCAACGGTTAATGGTAAGGCGACGTGGGGAGGAGGCGTCAAAAGGAAGCGAAAGGGATATGCGGTTGACAAGAATGAGGAGGATGAGGCGATGTCGCCGCATAATATGTGTTAATCCAAAAGGATTTGTTATTTGAAACCGAGCGAAAAGATAAATAAACAAAAGCATCTTCTTGCCCCTTGCTCATTTCGCCTGCTGTGCATCCTGGTTCCCCGTGGCCCTTGCACCCTGCTGACTGCCGCCTATGTCCTGCTCCTCTTGGGCGTGTGCACTACGACTGACAACGGCAAGCGAGCTGCGGTCCCAAGGATGCGGCAGAAACAAAAACTAAAAAAATATAATACAAAAAAATACTAGGGAACCAGAAATTTTTTAATAAGTGCCACAATGCTGCAGCAGTAGCAGCAGCAGCAGGACAAAACAAAAAACGAAGAAACAGAAGAGGCAGGCAGCCTTTGCAATAATGAATGCCCGCTGCTTGGACTCACATGACTTTTTTCATATATATGTGTATATGTACATAAGTGTGTATGTGAGCATTAGATAGCTGTGGCCTGTGGCCAAAGCCCAATCCCAGACGTTACGTCAGTCCAGCGCTTGACTGACATGAAAAGCGAGAGGATATACAACCGGGAAAAAAAATATTGTCCCAAATAAACTATCACTGCTTAAATAAATACATATACATGCATTCCACATGCATGCCATACCCTTTAGTACGGCTAGCGGCAGTGATTGTCTTTAGGTAAACCTAGCGTTGACTTTTTCTGCGGTGATGCGTCGTAACGACTCGTCATTGCAATAACAGAACCCGAACGCTTAACACAGAGACAGAGAGAGAGAGAGAGAGAGAGAGAGAGAGAGAGAGGCGCTCGTATGACGCTCCATGCATGTCATTAGGACAATAGAGAATCACTTACGACGCTCCATACATGTCATTAAGTCAAACGAGTTACGCTAAAGTCGCTCCATGCGTCGCTTCTCTGCATGGCATTGCGTGAACCTAGTGTTCACTCAGCTGGGTTAACGCGATCAGCGGACATCGCCATGCAAAATACGTCAGTCGAACACATTGTGAAGGGTTCAAGCGAGCGTCAATGCCTGTCAAAGAGTCGTCGACGCAGCGTTCATTTTGCGTCGTTCGGCCGTACTGGAGGGTAATTACAGTTTCTTGAAATGTATGGATAATGTTTATTGTAAGCCACAAATGTGGTTGGATATAGCGAACACTCGGCGACAAATAAGTAGCGCTAAAATAATAGTAATTTTTAACCAGTTCATTTCAATGGTAAAGTTTCAATGACTTATTTCACTTTTAGTCGCACTAATGATCCAACTCAAAAATTCATAAATATTTAAACAGGCCGTGTCCAATCAGACAGACTGGCGAACAGACTCAGCTCGCGTTGCTGGCTAAGAAAATCTATACTTAATGGGGTAAAGGATGCTTCCTTCCTGTACCTTTGACAAACGTGTACTCATTTGGCTTGGAATTAGGTCGTGGAATTAGGTCGACTTGTGCTCGAGCTGTGACAACACCAAAAAACTAATACAAAGTATTATTGCATATATGCATAATGCAAATTAGAAAGTTTTACATTCAGTCAAGCCACTTTATTGTGTGTGGAAACGTTGCAACCGACTGCAGTATACTCGATACCAGTAAAATACCGGTAAAAAGAGACCTGATTGCAAAGGGGTACGAATGAGGCAAAGATTGTGTGATGCAGGTGGGGATGCAAAAAAGGGGTGGGCGTGGCTCCAAAACTTTGAGGCTGTTTTTTAGGAGTTGCTAGTAGCCAGCTTCTTACCAACTTCGGTAGCTCTAACTGCAAGGTTGTGGGAAATATAAGAAATTATCGATTTTCAGTTATCGAATTTATCGATTTGCAAGCCCCCTGTAATCGTAGAACCCTTATCTTGACACTTTATCTGTCCCGGCAATAGAAAAATGTATTTGGAAAGTTAAGAGTCCTTAGGTCGACGGACACGGCACAAAGCCAATATACTCTGTACCTTCGGTACCGAGAAAAACAAGTAAGAAGGCTCAAATGGGAGATACGCATTATGTGTGCAGTAATTGTGTTTATATGCATTTTAGGGTATTCAGTGTCTACGATATTTCTTGACTGGTTCGATGAAACGTTCGCTAATGAATGGTCAAAATGTTAAATATTCTGAATTTGAATGTTTCCGCAAAACCGGAAACGGAAAAAGTTACTTTAATCGGGCACATACTTATTTTGTCGTCGGCTGCAGAAAGCTTGTGTTCAAAGTAAGACTCTATCCCACTTTCTGAAAGTACAAATGTGTGGTATTAATAATGTTTATTATGTAATAAAATAAATAATGGAGGAACCCAAATAATGCACTTACGCGATAATGACAATATCAATAAGGTATCGCAGAACCGACTTCAAAAATGGTCGACTTTTTCGGTCCGATGAAGAATGTTCTTTTTAGGTTTATAATTCATAGTGCCAAAATGTAGGAAGTTAAGATCAAAATTGATTGCTGAGTAGTATTATTGTTTGTGAATAGCGTAGCTAACGATGGGCTTATCGATAATATCGATTGGACGCCCGTACATTAAGTTGGTATTTTTTGGAATAATGAAAAGGTTTTGAATATGTGTTCATGCTGCAACATCCCACATCTAACATCTACTTTCTGTTTTTTACTTTGTTCATGAGAAATGGATGGACGAAGTGATGTAGGAACAGTGGCTTTATCTAAGCCTCTTAACTAATGGAGATGATTTTTTTGTGGTGACTTTGCAATTCGCTCTAATTATCTTAGGTGGTTCAGTAAAATATCGGACTGTGGAAAGGTGTTTCGCCAAAAAAATGTATCATATTCTCCGCGAATTTCGCCGAGCATTATTGAAAGTTTTTTTTTTGTTTGTACCATAGCATGATGGACCATTTTTTCGTTTTTCAAATGTGGCACAAAGTCTAAAAATGTATGTTAACGTTCGTTAGTTCAATGTTCAATTTATTTTTGTGGTACAGAAGCTTAAGCCTGGCATACATATAGTGCATGTATATTTCTTGCAGTGCACACACAATACATTGTATGTTTATTTGCAATAAGAAAATAAGAGGCTTGTAAAGGTATTAAAAACCGCATTTATTGAATTTCTCTCGTTTTGTTTGTATTTACTACGAACAATTAATACATTTTTTATGTTGTAATGTCACATTTTAATTCACATCTATAAAAAAAAAAAAACAAAGAGAAAAACAATATAAGGTTATTAAAACAGTCTTTTCATAAAGGTTTTTTATTTTTGTCATGCGTTAAATATTAACTTTGTGTAAAATTAATATCAAAAAAAAAAAAAAAATTAAAAGAGTTAAATCATATGAAACGGAGTTTAATAAAATTGTGTGATTAATGGCAATGCATAATCAAATACAACGTGAATAACACACGCATGTGAACTTTTGCGGGTTGGTTGCGATTTTTTGAGGTTGTTTGTTAATTTTGAAAATTTATACAATTTAATTGGACACGAGAGCCGCAGCAGCATTAAGCCCAAAGAGCAAAGGGCAAAGAGGGAAAGAGAGTGAGTGCGAGAGCGAGAGAGTTGTTATTGACCAACAAGTTTACTTTTTGTGGTCAGCAAAAAGGGAAGGAGAAAGAGGGTGAAATGCTGTGTGTGTGTGTGTGTGTGTGTGTGTACACGCTCAGGCAACAATATTCACATTAATTTTGCGGCTCTAATGATGCGCACTCGCAATTCACTTTAAATTTAATTAATGCGCAATTTTCGCTTTTAGCCCATTTGCAGTTTCCGTTTCCAGTTGCCTGGCTACGTGCGTTTGTTTGTGTTTGTATGTGTGCGTTTGTTTGTGTTTGTGTGTGTGTGTGTGTGTATAAACCACCAAGAGTCCACCCTTACCCACGTATTTTGTTTCGTGTTTGGTTGTTGTTTTCCAAATTGATGAATTACGTTTAATTAGCTGCGCGTAATTGCACCACACGTTGACGTTGCTGCCGTTTGGTCAGCGTTCTTCTCCTCCTACTCCTTTACTTGCACCGCTCCCTTCTCCATTGTGAGACATTTCCTGTCTATCTGTGTGATTGCGGTCGGGAATGAGGGGCAGGAAGGCAGCTCGCATGCATTCAAAGCCATTTACATATGTAGTTTAGTCAGCAGCATATCAGGTGTCAACAATTCAATACCTTCAACATCTACATCTATATCAAACTCTCCCTTCCTTATCTAGTTATCTGCGTATCCCCAGGTGATGCTAATTATTTTATGATGCTTTTTACATATAAATATTCTGGTCTGGTTACCAAGTGGCAAGGTCTAATGGGTGATGTCACCTCAGTCTCATACTGATAGGCCTTCCCTTCCCCTTGTGCTGCGCAAGTTTGAATCTGTCATTTACCTTCTTTTTTTTTTGGAGATTACTTAATTATTCTGTTATTATATACAACTAAGTCTAATGTTAAAGGCTAAGTAATGCTAAATATTTACAAAAATGTCTAGTAAAATTGCCTATTGGCTAGATCTATTGGTATATTAAACTAGCTAAAAAGTTTCTGTGTAACCTAATTTTATGCTCAAAAGTAGGCTATAGAAAATATATTCAGCTGTAAATTGTATATTGTTATTTGACTGTCAATACAGCAAAATAAATCGCATATTGTAATCTAAATCTATCCGTTCTCACTCCTCGTTTTTGGTTTGGTTGTAACATTCATTTGAAATCATTTAATAAATACGCATTTAATTTCAATTATATTTTCATTAAATGCCACATAAATTATACGCATCGAGGGCAACTGAGGTGTAACCGTTTTGTTTGGCGGGTGGGTGTCCAAAGGGCGTGGCTTAGGGTATAAATGTAGTGTAGGGTTGGTGGGTAGGGGGGGTGTGTGATTTTGTCTGCCTTGGCTTAACCAAAATCGCAAGCGAACATATTTCGTATAAATTTTAAATGGTGCTCGCCATTTGGGCATAAAATGCTTTTAATTTGTCGTACACCTATTATTTAGCCTACCCTATTCCACTGTCTCTATCGCCTTTTCACTCGCTCTTTCTCTTTCTATTCACACTCTTATTGTCGGTATTCAGTCACTTGGGCACATTTTCAATTCGACCTCAATAAAATTTACACAGCGCGCCCAAAGGCAGACAGACAACGGGACGGCAATAGTTGCTGGACGAAAAAAAAAATGGTGGAAGGGAGATGGGGAAGGGTGGGACGAGTTGCAGGAAAGCGACGTAGTCGGAGACAAGGCTACAACACAGATAACCAAATGAGTAGCACGACGAAAAAAAAAAAAAATCGAACTGTAAAATGCACAGAGCTAAAGTCGCCAATACCGTATGCTCTTAAATAACCTATACTTATAAGTCTAGATTCTTATAAACTAAAGGGTATAATTTGCATATAGTTAAGAGTTTCTCAAACTGAATGAACCATACGTACATATATATTAACAGCCTATTCATATTTGCAGATAATTTTCTCGAAGGGATAAGAAAAGGTATGGTGTAAAGTGCTTGGATCATTAAAAATCATTGATTTTTTTTATAATATAACTATAAGAAATTAAAATTCATAATTTACATTTAAAGGGTATTTCAACTTCTATCTACCAAGAAAGAAATTATCGAAATTGTTGTTGCTACTGTTTTATATGTAAACCGAGCGCGCGCACATTTATACATAGTAGCCCCGTAGCATCGTGCCAATGCCCAAAAAGTGTTCATTTCCTCTTTGGCGTGTTATCATCGCCACTTCCGGCAGCGAAGCGGATAATGGGGGACGACATTGAATGTACAAACATTTTTTTTGAGTCAATGTGTGCGTTGAGTTGAGTGCGTTGTGTCTGTGTCTGTGTGTACATTTATATTTGTCTGAGCATATAACTCAACTTAAATGAGTGCTTAAAGTCGGCGAAAAAATAATAAAAATAATATAATGAATCGAAACGCTATCAAATGAAACGAAAATGGCAAATTTAACACATTATAACTTTTGAAAACCTGTTGGAAAATGAACGAAATAAAATAATGCGAAGTGACAATAATATTATTTTGCTTTTTATACTCTGATATCGAAGGTTTCGTGTATATCATGGCATCGTGCAATGTCCGTCTGACTGACTCTATCTGTCTGTATAAACTCGTGTTAATTAGATACAATTGTAAGTTGAAACTTTGAGAAGTTCATGCAACTTTAACAGCTCTGAATACATATAGTTTTTAAAGTTTTTCGATCAAGGGTCATGAACTTTGGTGGGAAAATAGCTGGCAAGGTTCTTCAAAGATGGGCATCAACAAATGTTTGAAACTATTTATTTATTACATGTTTTAATACTGGTATCAGCGTATTCCGCAGTCGTTTGCACCCAAATGCAATGTTTTCACTTTTTAATTGAAGAGCAGCATAAAGCTAAAATTAATCGAAAAGAAAAACAAAAAAAAAAGACTTAAAATTAAAGACGAACAATGTCAAAGAAAACTCTTTTATCTTCAGTTTAGTTTAACGCCTGCTTCAGTGTGTGTTTGGTTCTCGACCTTGCATACGCCTCTTGTTTTTTCTGCTTTTACAAGCTAAAAAAAAAAAACACTCCCGTACAGCATTTCTCCCATCACAGAGTTTGAATCGCACGCCCGAATGCAAATACAATTTCTATGGGCCAGCAAATCGACTAGAAAACGCTGGCCAGCAAAACAGACAGACAGAACGGAACGGAAAGTATGGCAAATAAGGAGGTTAAGGGAGAAGGTTGGGATGGGTTAGGTAAACTTTTCACTTAATCGCTTTTGCGCTGCGTTTGAAAGAAAACAAACACAGCTAATTTGACTTTATCTTTTTGCCAAAGTTTTGCCTGCCAGCCTGGCAGCCTGCTTGCGCAAAGTGCAAAAAGCTAAAAAAAAAAACTGAAAGAATTTGCCAGCAAAGTAGACTAAATGGGTGGGTGGGAGGATGGCAGGCAGTTTGTTGCCGTACCATCAATGAGCATCATGAAACAAGATGATGATCATGTTATATTCTGCATTCAACTAGTGTTTTACTCTCTCTCTCTCTCTCTCTCCTTCTCACTCTCACATGCACACATTACATTCGAGTATTATCAAGAGCCATGAATAATTTACAGACTGTAACAAAATGCAAATGAAACTCTTTTTTTTCCATTTTATACTATTATTTTTTTTCATTTGTGTCAGGTTATATTCAGTGTGAAAGCGACTTGGGCATTCTGAATCTGTGTGTGTGTGTGTGCGTGTGTGTTTGTGTTGTGTGTGTTTCAGTCGCAAAACTACTTATGAATAAAGCCGATAAAGTACTTATAACTGAAACTGGAACTGATCCGAAACTAAACCGTATTAAGTTGTTGCCCAAGAGCCATCTGTTGGCAGGCAGCGTGCAATTGAGTGATAAAGGATTATTGAAGATTGACGTGACAAAATAACAATTTGATAAGTTTTTGATAGTAATTTGTTGTAAATTGTAATTGTTTGTAAATTTAAACATTTTTTTTTTTGACTTGAAATTTTTTTTGTATGTTTTAATTGATTTATATATGTATACATAGTAGAGTCGAGCTTGCACAAACTGAATTTAAGGTGGAAAAAAAAAAATGTAGTTAGTTTTATAGAAAAGTCGTAAAATATAATGTTATTTTGATGGAACCAAATTGCAGTGATCTGGAAACGAACTCGTTATATAGAAATCTTCGTTATACGAAAGATCGTTTAATAAAGGTATATATTTATATATATATATATATATATATATATATATATATTTATATATTTATATATGAAATTTATATTGAATTTAACAAATCTGTCTGATTTTAATTCCAGGTTTTAGCCAATTTTATCACCCGCCGTTCGCCATTTGCTTGGCAGTAGCAGCAGTATCGGCTGATTTTTGGCGCGCTTTCCGGCATTTCCGCACCTATGCAGAAAATCTATGGCAACAACAACAACAACAACAACTATAATTTACCAACCACATACATCCACCCACAAACGTTAAGCGTTTGCCAGCCACGCCCATATGTTGCAGCATTTGCAGCTGGACACCACAAAAATGTTTGGCAAATTTGTAGACGCGTTTTTGAAATGCACTTGCGACTTTTGACAGCGACCGTTCAGTTATTGTGTTAGTATGTGTGTGTGTCTGTGTGTGTGCATTCCACTGTTGCATGTTGATTTTTGGCCAGAGTTGTGTTCCATGTGGCATTGCAATTCATTCACGTGACGTTCATCTAACTTCTCTCTCTCTCTCCCTCTTTTGCCAACTTCAACTCGTTGACTTCCGATCCTGCAGAGTCGTAAATAAATTTGCATTTTTGTCAAATTTGATGGCAGCCAAACACACACACACACATAGACACAAATAACCAAACGTATGTTGGGTCTTTCTATTTGTGTTTGTGTTGAATGAATGAGTGCAAAGTATGCAGAGCTTATTCATCAACAGACATCCATAAACCTATGTACATATTTGCATATGTGTGTGTATGAAATTAAAGCGGCACATTGGCGCTGGGCAAAATAAATCTGACAGGGATCCGAATTTAGATTTTGCACCGCACTGCAGCAGAAATCCGGTTTTTAGCGTGGCATCAATGCGTCAATGCAAATTTGATTATTTTAAAACTGAGGAAGATACTTGGCATCCAAACTTTTGATGCAGATCATCGGAGAAAGTCACTCGTCCCAGCTGATAAAATGTGAGAATTAAGTGCCTATTATCGATTTGTACCTTAAGGGATTATCGAATTGTTATCGATTTCCCAGCCTCCTAGAAGGCAAAGCGCGCCTTTATTGACTTTTTGTCTGACGCAGAAACGGTCTAAGAAATTTACAAAGCTTTAAGGTCCTATCTTGAAGGGTGTTGAAAGATATGTTATTGCAATTAAGAATGGAACAAACTTCTGTTAAATAGTTTCTACAGATAAAAAAGGAAAAATTCAACCTAAGATTAAAAATGTTTTTTTTTATTCAGATTTTAAAGTTTATTTTTCAAATTTAGTACAAAAGTTTTTGATTTTAAAATTATTCGTATTGAAATATCTAATTTTAAACGATTCGCATTAAAATCCATATGGAAAAATTATGTTTTGAATAATAACTACTCCAAATACTACTTAAGATTTATAAAATGCAAAATTTACATATTAAATTTTATATTGAAAAATATTTTTTTAAAGCGTATTAATTTTTTAATCAAAATGCTTCATTTAGATTTCTCAAACATTAAATGAAAAACACTTTCAAAACACTGAAGTCAAGAGCGAAAAATCTTTAATTTTTGGTTCTTAAAAAAATATTTTTTTGTGAATTTTCAATATTACAAGAACTATAGTAAACTTGTTATTTTAAAAATTTGTTTATATCTAAATCAAATTCACTTAACATAAACATTATACAGTATACCGATTTAAGCTTAATGAAAAAGAAACGACGAAAATATTTTAAATTTAAAATTTTAACCTGAAATCTTAAATAAATAATTCCACTTTTCGATTTAAAAAAAAACCGTGTTTATCGAAAACCATTCCGAAAAATGGTAGAACCTTAGTGTAAATTATACGATTTAAATTATTTTGCGTGCTTTTAACTCGCTTCTGTTTGTTATGGCCGATTTAAGGAAGATTTATATGCATTTTTGTTTGGGACTAAGAAGTTAAAACAATAGAACAAAGGAACCAATCTAAATTAAAAGTTATATAAAAAAAGCGAATTTGCTTTTTTTTTTATTAAAATACTAGAAAACTATCATCATTGATGACTTATGATTCGGACACTTTTTAGTTAGAAAATAACTGAATAACTAAAAAAAAATTAATTTAAGGCTTACAGTTGTGCTACGAGGTTGTTGTGGCACTGCACTGAACCCCTCTCGCGCCCATCGCTGGAATGACTTGAATGCAGCAGTTGACGTGACGCCTCTGCCAAATGCAGCAGCTTTGTACTGTGGCGAATAAATGGCGGTCAACCAAAAATGCGTGGGAGCGGGAGGCGGAGGGGGGGGTGGTGGCAATGGCAATGGCTAAAAAATTGTGTGCGCCGTTGCTGTTGTTGCAGCAGTCACAAAGTTGCTGACTGCGTTTTTGGTCATCATTTTGTCGTCATTCTTGTGGTTGGCGAGTGTTAGTGTGGAAATGGAGAGTAAGGGGCTTAGAAAGGCTAAGAGAGCGAGAGAGAGAGAGAGAGAGAGAGAGAGAGCGGAAGAGTGATTTTTTGTGCTGTTGTTTCTGTTGGTCCTAAACACCATTATCGCTGTTGCTGCTGTAGTTGTGTGTGTGTGTGCGTGTTTGTGTTGGTCATCTTTATTTTTGTTGTCGCCAACAAAAATTAATTTGCATAATAGCACGCAGGCACACAACATTGTCCAATATTGTCTAGTCCGCTAAGAGTGTGGAGTGGAGAGGGAATTGTGAGTTGTTGTTTGGGGCGGGGGGGGCAATAACAACAACCAACTAAAATATAGTAATTGCAATTGCAATGAAATGTATTTTTAAAAATTCAATAAATACTAGCCCAAAATAAAACGCAACAAATTAAATGCATTTGTTTACACCTAATATCAATGCAATTAATTTGTTTGAGCTTCAAAACGTTTTTTCTCATTAAATAAAGCATTTTTATGACGATTTTTGTCTCATGTTATAAGTTTATATTTTTATGTTTGAATATTTGTTAATTCTTTATAATAGTATTTTCAACTTTAAAGACTCTACAATTTTCGAATGACAATTGAAAAATAAAAATAACAAATGTGTATTTATATATATTTATACTAGCTGTCTGGCAGACTTCGTACTGCCTCAAAACAGAATTTTCCTGGCTTTTTATAAGGTTTCAATTTGTTGTTGTTGACACACACTGTTATGATGCAGTCGGTTTTTCAATATAAAGCTTTCTCATTAACTGTATTTTTTGTTGTGTTTTGAGGTGCGAAAATAAACCAAGATGTTGGTTTGGAAACTCCAAGTTTATGCCGCAAACTTCCCTGCGATTTATTTATGTTCATCGCAAAGGCTAGACGTACTGAAATTGAATGGTAAATCCGTTGGAACCATCGGTATACTCGGGATCAAGACATCCTCTTCTTTGTATTTCCTTTTATGATTGTTGCCTCAATGACGTTATTCATCACCGTTTTCAGAGTCAGTATTTTCCATTGCACAGTCGAGGTTTTGATTTGATTAATGTCACGCAGCATGATGACAACTGAACCTACTTATAACTGCAAATTGTGAGGCGGTAATCCGGTAACTTCGTGGGTGTCGACAGATCTGAAGGAAATCAACTTTTCCTTAAGCAAAGTCTGAATGGTCGCATTGAGATCTATTGATCTATTGCGCTATATCTGGGAAAAGTCACTGAATAAGTTCCTTTTATACCCTGAACCCATAAAATGGGTAAATCAGGGTATAATGGTTTTGTGCAAAAGTATGTAACAGGCAGAAGGAAGCATCTCCGACCCCATAAAGTATATATATTCTTGATCAGTATCAATAGCCGAGTCGATATGGCCATGTCCGTCTGTCTGTCTGTATGAACGCGTAGATCTCAGAGATTTCAAGAGCTAGAGACTTCAGATTTGGAATATAAGTTCTCCTATACCATGAGCAGAACAAGTTTGCTTCAAATTATCGATAACTACTCTGGTTTACGATAAACACATGGAATCGATAACACAAAAATATCGAATTTGGAAAATGTAAAAATGGGGGTTGGTGTAATGGTTAACGATAGAACTTTTCTCAAAATTTCCAAATCGGTTAAGAAACACCAGAGATATCGTAAAGTTGAGTCAGTTATGAGTTTTGTTTAAAGTGATCATTATTTGAAGCATACTTTTAGGACGCAAGGCCTGCAACTGGGTTCAGGGTATCTTCTGGTCGGGCTATCCCGACTAGAGCCTTCTTACTTGTTATTTATTTTCTTATACCAAAACATAGGGGCTTATGTCTCTTCTTCTCTTAGGTCGGTCTATATGTTTTATGATAGGCCGCCACCAGATTATTGTTGAGTGTCTCCAGGGACTTCTCTAATTTGTCTAGTGTGGCTATCTTGGGTAGTCTTGGTAGGTTTCTTTCAACCTCTTTTCCGAACTGCTCCCAGTCTGTGTTCCGCGGGTTTCTATACACCTGCTTTTTTGCTGTTCGTTCAAAATTAGCTCGGAATTTAATGTACCTGTGGTCCAAGAAGGAATGTCTACTAAGGACTCTTCAATCTTTTACCATTCGTTATATATTCATTACAGACAAGAGAGAAATATATTAGACTTTCGATGAGCTAGGACCAACAAATGTTGGTTCTTTCTCCTCATTTGGTATGCTAAGATAAGAAAACCAGAATAGTTATCGATAATTTGAAGCAAACTTGATATGCTTATGGTATAGGAGAACTTATATTCAAAATCTGAAGTCTCTAGCTCTTGTAGTCTCTGAGATCTACGCGTTCATACAGACGGACAGACGGACAAACGGACAGACGGACAGACGGACATGGCCAAATCGACTCGGCTATTGATACTGATCAAGAATATATATACTTTATGGGGTCGGAGATGCTTCCTTCTGCCTGTTACATACTTTTGCACAAAACCATTATACCCTGATTTACCCATTTTATGGGTTCAGGGTATAAAAGTAAATAATATTATTTATCTAAACCTAACATAAACCATATTTACATACTAAATGTACTGTCCATGTCTTCATTCTATTGTATAGTATATTTAATGGTTTTAAAACACAATTTATAATGTGCTAAGATCGAATAATGATCGATGATAATGATCAAATAATTTACCTATATACAATATTGCGTTTCTTTTTTAAAAGATGCGTGTTAATAAAAATTTAATCAACTATAAATGGAAATCTAATTTTTAATGGAAAATAAAATAAAAACGCACAAACAATATTGTGATTAGTTCGTATAAAATGTTGTACTTGTTGTGAAAATAACCGTTTTTGAAAAAAACTTATCGATAATTTGTTTATTTATATCGCAATTTTGTCTCGTCAAAGCAACCTTTTGAAGTCAACCTAGAAACCTACACATGCCCCAGTTCAGTATCAAATCAAAATTCATTAAATATTTATACAATAAACTTTTTTAGTTGCGAAAATACAAATATTCCGATACGATGGGCATTTTATCGATGTTTGTCGTAACACAGCTGGTGCGACTGCTAAACAAATATCGAAGGAAAGGAAGCAACGTGAGATTTTCACAAAGCACAATCGCATCAGAAGGGCGAACGGTAGTCATCAACGAGTCACCAAGGAACGCAAGGACAAGCCCGATTCAAGCATTGAAACACGAGATGTGCTTAGCCTATTTGAATCGAGTTGGCAAGAGGCGTTTGAAACTGCGCGAATCCGTTGAGCTGCTAAGATACATCCGTCCATTTTGGCGCCAGGTATCGCGTGGTCATAGCGATAAGATAGGACTTTTGAGGAATCTCATCGCAGACTTACGCAATACAGATCTGAATATGGTTGCCAGACGTCGGTCCGCATCCGGTCTATCAGACGTTGAGGTGAATGGAAACCGTACATTACGTGAAATGGCGGAACAGGTCACAGAGAACGTTGGGGAAAGACCGATTGTCGGTGAATCTATTAGGGACAGCGCTGAAAGTAGTGATGATGATGACGACTCTGATGAGCCTCCGCGACGGCCCAGGCGACATCGTAAGTTTATCGAATCATAAATGAATCGTTTGTTTTTATGCATTGATTAAAATATGTATCTATTACAGGCCGACGGCGACGTTAGCAAATTTCATGTTTGTTTATATTGTTTTGAGAAATATATATTTTTAATTATTAATATGGTAAGCAAATTGATTTTTATATCCTGAACCAATAAAATGGGTAAATCAGGGTATAATGGGTTTGTGCAAAAGTATGTAACAGGCAGAAGGAAGCATCTCCGACCCCATAAAGTATATATATTCTTGATCAGTATCAATAGCCGAGTCGATATGGCCATGTCCGTCTGTCCGTCCGTCTGTCCGTCTGTCCGTCTGTATGAACGCGTAGATCTCAGAGACTACAAGAGCTAGAGACTTCAGATTTTGAATATAAGTTCTCCTATACCATAAGCAGAACAAGTTTGCTTCAAATTATCGATAACTATTGTGGTTTCCAATATACACATGGCAGCGATTACAAAAAATTATCGAATTTGAAAAATGTAAAAATGGGGATTGGTGTAATGGGTAACGATAGATCTTTTCTCAAAATTTCCAAATCGGTTAAGAAACACCAGAGATATCGTAAAGTTAAGTCAGTTACGAGTTTTGTTTAAAGTGATAATTATTTGAAGGCTACTTTTAGGATGCAAGGACTGCAACTGGGTTCAGGGTATCTTCTGGTCGGGCTATCCCGACTAGAGCCTTCTTACTTGTTTATTCCTGCAACTTTATTATTATTTCCAATGTCTAACAGCTGCTTCGCGGAAACATTTGCAGTTTCAGCTTGTTGCAAAAATGCTCGCATGTTAGTTGTTAATTGGAGTGTCTTTACGTATTTTATTCGATTATTTTGGGCATACGTTTAGTTCATCAGCAATAGTTGATCGGGGAATAACTGGGAGAGTCTGACGAAAACAGAATCATAATCCCACCAAAAATCTTTCAATGTTCTGGCCAGTGCCTCCATTGACCTCTTATGGGCCCTTGTGCATTCATCCCAAACAATCAATTTGCATACCTGCAGGATCTTTGCTATTGCGTTATTTTTGTCGATGTTGCAAATTGGTGTTTTGTTGATTTGCATGTTTAATGGTAATTTCAATGCAGAATGCGCAGTTCTTCCTTATCACTAAGGGGTTTCAAAAATATATAGTAGCCGATTCGGAGAAGTATTATTACGAACTGGGTGACATGAGAGTTTTTTTTATATATATATATATATATATATATATATAGAGCAAGAAGCTGGATATTTTATTTACAATAGAGATAAATTTATTAATCTAATAAGTAATTATTGTTGGTATGTTTATTGTAATATATACAAGGTATATTTCTGCACAATATTGAATTTTGAACAAGCAGAACAGAGATGGTGATGCCAGAAATACCTTATTTAGCTTATTTAGTAACAGCGATAGCCAACATAAAATGATCGATATTCAACAATTATAATTAGTTTTGTTCTATGGTATTTAATTGTTCAATGGAAACCCTTGAAATATACCATATATTATTTAGAACTATGTGACAGGTTATTTCTGTAACGAAATAAGTAAGGAGATAAATCATCTTCTGCTTTAGTATTTAATTCTTAGTGAAGTTCTTTGGTATTATTGTAGTAAGGTAGCTTTCATATAGTTTTTAAAATTGTATTTTGTATTTTTTGTTATATCTTTATATGAGTTTTAGCGCATTCGCCTTAGACTTCTGATCAATATAAGATAGGTAAAACAAAAAAGTACGATCTGGTTTATAATTATTTTTTTTTATTTATTTATTAATATTGATAGATAAACTTACAAAGCTTAACTAACATAAAAAAAAGATAGCACTGGCTGCTGAGGCCTTCGGCTATATTTAAGTACTGTTACACGGTAGTATTTCTTATATAATAACTAATAGGTTATGTATATTTACAGAATTTATTTTATAGGATATAATATATAAGTAGTAATAATAGTAATAATATAATATATGAGTAGTAGTAATATTTGTACATTTTTTATATTTGGTTGTAAATGTTAGTCTGTTTTAGATATTCAATTATTTTATTAATGCTTTCTTTAGTGACGTTTACTAAACAGGAAGAAGGTTTAACGTTACCAAAAATATTATTTCTAACTTGTCTAAAGGTGGGACAAAGATTCAATAAATGCTCTGTACTTATTACTATATTTGAGTTACATAATGGACAATTTGGTGAAATATTTTTATCTATATAATATTGATTTGTAATCTTTGTGTGGCCTAATCTTAATCTTATTATTTTAATTTGATCCAGTCTTTTTATATTATTTTGAAGCACGCGGTGTAGGTAGTCATTAATATTAATATTGTTCTCATTGATATTACGATACCAATTTGAACATAATGAAAAAGTTTGTTGTTGCTTTTTATACATTTCTTTTTTTAAGTACTTGTGTATATCGGTGGGGTTTATGTTTAAAGTAAGCACTAGGGGCATTTGTGTTGTAGCTTTTGCAGCTTGATCAGCAAACTCGTTACCTTTAATGTCTGAATGACCTGGTATCCAAGCTAGCTTTATTTTGGGAGAGAATTTGGTTAATAAAGATCTTATTTGTATAGGATATAAGTTTCTGTTATTCAAGTTCGATATCGCATCCAGGGATGATAACGAGTCAGTGCAAATAATGAAGTTATTCTTTTTATTTTTTACTATTTCTATTGCTTCCAAAATTGCAATTATTTCTGCTGACATGACTGATGAAAAGAAGGGAAGGAGTCCGGACTTTAAAACACAATTTTCTGTAGTTACTGCATAACCGATTAAATTATCTATTTTTGAGCCGTCGGTGTAAATAAAAGTGTGATTCTTAAATTGACTTTTTATGTTTTCGAAGCATTGTTTGTAGATTTCAGGGGAAGTGATTTGCTTGTTATATTTTCGAAGATCTGTGAGGATGAGTTTATTTGAGAAAAGCCAGGGAGGTTCGATGATATTTATTTTTTGTGGGGTAAAAGGTATAGTGTGGGTGTTACAGAAATCTATTGTTCTAGCTATGGTAGATGGAATTTTTTTGTGTTTCGTTTTTGTGTAATATTGTACAAGTTTAGAAATTGGGGTATTAGGATTGAGGTTTTTGTAAAGTGTCGACGTAAGATAGTCCCTCTTAGTTTCTATTTCAGGGATATTAGCTTCATAAAGTAGATTTTTTATGGGTGTAGTCCGATACGCACCCAGGGCGGTGCGAATAGCTGCATTAAATGGAGTTTTTAGTTTGTTTAGAGTTGTAGTTGGTACATATCCATATAAGAATAGTCCATAGTCAATTTTTGATATGAACATTGCTTTTGTTACTCCTATTAATGTACTCGTGTTACAGTTAAATTTAGAACTGGCTAAACATTTTATGATGTCTAGTCTTTTAGAAAGTGATTGTCTTAAGTTGTCGATATGTGGGTGCCAGTTGTATGTTTTATTTATAATTAATCCTAGTATTTTTATTGAAGTGACATGGGGGATTTGAGTTCCGTTGCATGATGTAGTGCACTTACAATTTTGTTTTTTACATATATGTAACTGTTTGCATTTATTTAGGGATAAACTGGCTCCTGAATAGGTGCACCAATTTTCTATATTTGTGAAGAGCGCGTCTAGGTTGAAAGTTGTGTTTTTTTGATTTTTTTTTAAATTTATGATTAATTGAAAATCATCAGCGTAAGCATAGAATTGTATGTTTTTTTGATCTGCAATGATATTTGACAACTTGTTATAAGCAATAAGAAATAATATAACAGATAACGGCGACCCCTGAGGGATTCCGTTCTCCAATGTATATGCGTCAGACATATCTGATCCCACTCTTACAATGATTTTGCGCTTTGTCAAAAAGGTTTTTTATGAAATTTACTATTTTTGGACCTAGTCTCCATTCATATAGTTGATCCAAGATAGCATGAACACCTATTCTATCAAATGCCTTTTCAAAATCAAGGGATATGATAGAAAGGTGTCCTTTATTTTTGATTGATTTGGCTATAAGGTGATCTGCATAAATCAGAGCATCAGTAACCGACTTTCCTTTTTTGAAGCCTATTTGGTTTTCATTAAGCAGTTTTCTTTGGGTTGTCAACCACCAAAGCCTCTTCGCTATGATTTTTTCCAAGGTTTTTGCTAGGCAACAATTAAGAGAAATTGGTCTGTATGAGGAAACTTGTAATTTGACTGCTTGAGGTTTTATTATTGGAACGGTTAGGTTTGTTTTATATGTTTGTGGAATAATACTATTGAATATGTTGTTATATAATTTTATAATTCTATGTTGAAAATTTGTGGATGTGTCGATGTGTTGATCATGGAATAAGATATTCTGTTAAAGCCAGGTGTTGTACCCTTAAGTGATTGAATGGCTGAGAAAAATTCGGAGTAGACTATTTCATTTTCTATTTGTAAAGCTGTAGGGTTGGTAGAGTAGTTCAGCTGAATAATTTTATGTTTGTTGTCTACAAATTGTTGACTGAAGTTATTGTCTTGGGAATTTTCTGACCAATATTGAGCAAATGTGTTTGCAATTTTTTGTTTTGGATGTAGTTTTTTGGTTGTTTGTTGGGATGTTAATGCAATGAATGGCTTTTAAAGGATTTAATCCACAAAATCTTCTAATGTTGGACCAAATTTTAGTTGTTGGGGTAGATGGTTGGATCTTTGATGTAAATTCTATAGTTGATTTTCTTTTTGTAGTTTTTAATTCTCTTCTAAATTGTGCGTTGGCCTTTTTAAATTTTAAAATATTTTCTTTCGTTATGTTTTTTTGTAATGCTCTCCAAGTTTGGTTTTTATTTTGTCTGAGATCTGTCAATCTTTTTTTCCACCATGGCACTTTATATTTCAATGTTTTAGGTGAGGTTTGAGGTATGCTATAATGAGCGCTTTGTAAAATTATTTTGCTTATATTTGCGTTTTCTTTGTTGATGTTGTTGCTTATTGGCGTTTCTATGTTCATTTGTTCAACTATCATTTCATACTTCTTCCAGTTCGCTACTTTTATTTTAAAATAAGCTCGAGTACTGTTTTTGTTTTGTATTGTGGAAATAATGTTATCCAAACAGGGAAGTGGTCACTTCCGCATAGGTCATTTATTGTGCTCCAGTTTGCATAAGGAGTAAGTTCAGAAGAACAGAAAGTCAAATCTATGTGGGAGAATGTGTTGTGTGTGCTGTAATGTGTAGGGGACTTATCGTTTAGTATTGAGAGATTGGAGTTGTCTATGAACTTTGCTATTATTTTCCCTCTATTATTGCTGCGCGGCGAGCCCCATCTGGGGTTCCAACTATTGAAATCACCAGTAATAATTACTTTAGAGCTTTGGACATTTAGTACACTTTCCAGGTTATTGTATGAAAATGTAGTTGAAGGTGATATATAAGCTGAAATAATGGTAATTTTTTTATGGAGTCTATTTCTATAGCTACTGATTCGAAGTCTGTGTTTATATTAAGTTCAGAATGTTTTATGGATTCGTGTACTAAGAGTGCCACTCCTCCAAAACGATTTGATGCGATGTTTGTTATCATCTTGTAATTAAGTGGCGTGGGTATGTTGTATGTGCTTTGAATGTGCGTTTCTTGTAATGAAATTATGTTTGGTGATTGTTCCTTTATTAAAATCAGTAGTTCACTGTAATTATTTAGATAACCTTTTATATTCCATTGCAGAATTGATAGCGAGAAAACGTGCGATAAAACGCACTGTACGTTTTGTACAGTGAACTTTTTTGTGTGTTTGTTATTTGATCTCGGTGAGGCCGGCGAAGAGAGGAAATCCTCACACTCCGCAAAGAAGAGAGCAAGTCCCCCACGCCTTCGTTTTATTGAAGAAGGTGAAATTCTTACTATCCCCCCGAAGCAAGGAGAGAAAAATTCCCTCTCATCGTCGGCCCCACCGAGATCAAACAACCGTTTCTTGACTTTTTACGAAGTGTCGCTCATTTCGTCTACGTCAGAGTCTGAGAGTTTCTTTTTCGTATTTTTACTTAAGTCTTTCTTTAGATTTTTTGCTTTGGCCTTACCTTTGAGTTGATCAAGTTTTCTTTTTGAAATACTCTTTGGTAAAATTGTAACCTTACTGATAGTGGGTTTTAAAGATAAATTTTTAGTGGCAGCTGTTGTTGATGGTCCAGTGTCCATGAGAGTAACCATGTCGGAGTAGGATACCAGAGTTCTTTTGTTGGTTGGCGTGTTTGCTGTATCTATGGTGCTGGTTGAGGCTTCAGTGTTTGGTGATGCTTTTATTGGAGTTGCTTGTTGTGATGCTACTGCCGCATACGTCTGCTGTTGGTGATGAGTAGAGTTGTATATGTTGTGTGCTGTTTTGGTGTCCACTTTACGCAGCACTTTAATGGCAACGATTTCTTGCTCTTTCAAAAAGACTGGGCATTTTTTGTCAATGGATCGATGTTTGTTGTCTGCGAATTTTCTTGTGGTGCAATTAATGCAGCACGGTTCATTTTGGCATGGAATTTTTCCGTCGGTGTCTTCATGATTTTGTCCACAATTGAAGCATATTTTGTCTCCGCGACAAACTTTGAGAGAGTGTCCATACTTTAGGCATTTATTACATCTCATAGGCAATGGGATGTATGGTCTTGTTTTGGTCATCTCATATCCAATTCGTATGTACTCCGGAATAGTGTGGGTGGCAAACGTAACGATGAGTAAGCCAGTCTCTATGAGTTCCTCTCCTCTCTTCTTTTTAATTTTTCTTATCTCACACACTGCTTGGGATTTTAGTTCATTTAGAATTTCTTCCTCACTTATAGATCTGAGTTCGTTTGAGTAGATAACGGCTTTACATTGATTGAGCGTGTTATGCTCAGAGATGTTAACTGCAATTGTACTAGAGAGTTCCGTTAGGCTCAGGAGTTTATCAGCTTGCTTTTGGTCTTTGGTCTTAATTAAAATTGAGCCGTTGCGCATTTTTTTGCATTGGTCGACCTCGCCGTCACAGGTATGGTCAATCATCTTTTTAATGAGAAAGGGTGACACATTGGCCAGAGTCTCCTCATTATCAGTATTCCGTTTCATGATAAGGTATTTAGGTCCTGGTACGTGAATGTCCTTATTAGTATATGATTTGTATCGATCTGGGGGGTCTGGTGGATGTCCCATTTTGTATGGTTAAATAAAATTTAACTGTCCCGGTTGATTTTGTTTGTTTGTTGTTTTTTTTTCTCTTTGGTTTTTTTACGTTTGTGTAAAACAAAGATAAGGAGACTGAGAGATAAACGAAGTGTTAAGGTAAACTGCGCTGCTGATAAATTTACGTCTGCTCGTTTTGGAGAACAAAAGTGAACTGGTTTATAATTATAAAATGGTGCATTTTTCAATTTAAAGTTTTTCGTTTTAGGTTTGAGTAGTAATGATTCAAATCGAAATTTTTCATCATTGATTTTAATACGAATCGTTTAATCAACTATTTCTAGAATTAAACTTAAGATTTTACGTTGCATTTTTTTTTTCTGGGTAGTGGGATAATAAATTTGACTTTACGATGAAACTATGTTTATTATTCCTTAAACTTATTGTGATATTTGTGTTGTCGTTTGTTCGATTTGTTAGTCAATAGTTACTAAAAAGAGGCTCTGCATGGAAAGTCAGTGCCGTTGAAGGCATGATTCCTTAGACAGATTTCAGATTATACTTTTGTTTTATCATGGCTTTTTATGGTTTTATTCATGATATCTTGACCGCACATTGATTAGATCCGTGTTCGTACATATGGCAATTGAAGCATTGGGTAAGTTTGTAAACCGATTTGATTTTGTATTCGCAGTGAACCTTTGTATGGCTAACTTTGGAAAAATATTTGCGTTGTAGGAGAACATTTATACTTTTGTGTTCAAAGTTCACTTAGTAAACTGTAAGTATTGCTTAATGTTGTACACATTATTTTGACGTTGATGCTCGTTTGAGACCGAGTTCAGTTAGCAATTAGGAAGTCTGTCTAAGCTAGAAAGCACAGGCTTTGTACTTTTGGTCTCATATGAATAAAATTCGCAAATAAACTCCGAAAGCATACCGCAAATATTTTTAAAGTCTTTTTTTTTTGTTCATTCACAAAAATGTATACTCAGTGAATATGGTTTTTATGCAATAATCAGCAATATCGAAATTGGCTAGCATGCCATGTAAAAAGCTAGGTTTTTCCTTATTCACCGTTTTAGTCGGCAATTTGATATTTGCTGCAGTTTTGGGGTATTCAGTATTGAGGTCGGAGATGTCGTTAACTCCAGTCGTTTGAAGTGGACTACAATAATGTGCATTATCGGAACGAGGCGATTTAGCGGATCTACTCGAGCCACGGCCAAAGAGACACTTTTGTCATTCTATATATTTACGCCTCGTAAATTCTCTTTAGTAGTTTGATCTATAAGTAGCTTAGAGTGCATATTGTGTCGGCAAAATTGAAAAACAATAAAACATTTGCAAAATATTGAAATAACGAAAAATAAAATATGTGCTCTGTCATTAAATTTGACAACCTGTTGTCCATTTTACATTTGTGTGGAAACGCTTTATTCATCCGCGAATCAAACGCTTTAATCATCCGAAAGAATTGACATGATTATTATGTCGGTTGTTATATCGCCCAGTTTCCCTATTAATTTGTTTCATATTTTATGGCAAATTCAATAGTATGAAGCGCCAGAGATTTCTTCAAGGATTTTATTTTGTACGTAGCAGTATCGCAAAACTGTTTCCAAAATGTTCACGATGCACATTTAAATTTTTTGTTTGCGGTAACAGTAAACGTTTGTTTTTGCTAAAGATATTTGTTGAAATCAGAAACAGATTTAAAACAGAAATGATAAAGATGATATTTTGTGTTGACTGCCGATGTTGTCCCTGTAAGAAAACTTTCTACCATATCATTATTGAAAGACTGCAATAATCATTCCGGTTGATACAACTATGGTATTGCACTCCTCAAAGTATGCAATATTATTCTCACTTTAAGATTTTGCCGGATGTTAAATCTTTCCCAGCGAGAAACAATCTCACTGCCGCCTGACAAGAAGTTCCTTGCGCTTGAGAACTCTATACGAGAGATCAACTCAGAATGGACCAATTTTTCAAGTTGGTACAAGAAATTATGGAGGCGAACAAGGTTCTCGTCTCACGCATCCCGCAATAATGGAACCCAATCATAAAAATCGGATTGTCTAACGCGCGGTGGCTAGTTAGGGCCTCTGAAGTGCTTCGGCTATTTCACAGTGCACATAATATAGACATCATTTTTGCCACTGAGACACACATATCCTGCCAGGATATACCACACACCATGCCTTCGACTTCAGTGGTAATAGCAGGGTTGACGCCACAGTCATTGTGCGCTACGTTTTGAGCCACAGGCCTCAGCCTCCTATCCCAACAAACGACAGGCCGATAACGAGAGTGAATTTACAGACATTGGAAGAAGTTGTCACACTCGCGTCTTTGTATCTCCCACCCACTTAAATTCTAATGTGATCTGAACAGTTTTTGGCTTACACCGTTTTTTTTTTTTATATTTAAAAAGTGGAATTTTAAATGAAAATTTTTCAACTTAAAATTTTAGATTTAATTTTTGATTTAAAATGCCGAAATTTTTTATTTTAAAATGAAACGTTTTAGATTTAAAAATGAAACATTATTGACAAACAAAAGATTTATACGTTACAAAAAAATTATAAGTTGCTTAAGGTCAAAATTTCTCAAACTGAAATACTTAATTCGTCGTCCAGAACTGGTTGCAATACTCGTATCCAAGTTTGAAAATACTTAATTTTATGAATTCCTTTCAGATCTGCCATTCATTTTCATGTTTATGCTAGAAATGTTGGAAACGAGAAACAACCACAACAATTTTTGTTTTTATGCTTACCGTGTCGGGATTTGAACCTGGAGAGACCACTGGTTGTGGCGTCGAGTGCCTTAGCTGTTGAGCCAACTCCGAACACAAATAAATGCTTTCGTTAAGTGAATTTAATTTAGCTCAGTTTATTTGGCATTTTGATGCTTTTAAATAACTTTTAAGAATAATAGCAAACTATTCAAACAAAATCAATTTTTAACAGCGACATAAGAAAAGTTTTATGAAATGCCGTTAAGATTGAATCGTAGTTGAATCGCACTTGGTTTCGATATATATAATGGGAAAAATGCTTCATATTAGGCTTTTGTAGTAAGGAAAGCACTTTGATTCAAAAATTAAAATGCTTAAACATAACATTTTTCAATCCAGATCTAAAATGTAAATTTTGCATTATATATTTTTACTGATTTGTTCAAATTAAAAACAAAAAATTAGGATCTTTAATAGTATACACTTAACTTCTGAAGCGCTTCATACTGATTTCTAAGTTTGAAACTATTGATATAAATATGGTCCTCATTGATTTTAATACTAATCGTTGTAAGTTTGATATTTTAATACGAATAATTATGAAATCAAAAATTTTCGTATTGAATTTGAAATTCTGAAGATTTTACGCTGCGAATTTTTTTTCTCTGTGAATTTATTAGAAGAGCGATTGCATAATTACAAAACATGTTTTACTTTGAAGGTAGAATTGAAAAAGAGAATTTTCTTTGTTATTTTCAATTTGTTAGATCCAAAAATTATTTGCAGACCGCATTAAAAATAGTTATGCTTATGCTGGTGGAAAATTGTTCCAGCTATTACGAATAAACAAAAGCATATAAAGCATTTGTATATTTGTCTACATACTTGTATATGCTATAACATATAGATAAATATGTGTGTGTGTGCCTGTGTGTGTGTGGTCATTTCTCTGTACAACATTTTACAAAAACACATAGAAAGAAAGCCAAGTTGCGAAAAATATTTACAACATTCTTAAGCGCAACCGAAACGAAAACTTATGAAAAATGTTATGAAAATGTTGCTGCTGGCTACGCTTGTTGCTTTTCATGTTTAGCCTGCTTGTCCTTTCCCCCTATTTTCGGTTTGTGTGGCCCCATTTTAATTGAAATAACTTGGAAAATTTTGATGCAACTATTAAAAACCCGCAAGAGCAGCAACAACAATAATATGAAAAAAAAAAAAACAAAAAATAAATAGCAAAACCAAACCTCGACAGCTAAATAAACCCAAAATCAATAAATAATGAACCAAATTTAAGTGCTCTAAAAATGTTAAAGGCAAAAACAATAGATTTATTTAATCAAATGTTCATCGGAAACACCGTGATAACCAATTTTCACCAAAATATGAATTGAAATATGCAGTTTGATATACTTTGTAGGAATAAAAATGCGAAACAATCATGACTCGAGCTTGTCGTCAGTACTAAAAAACACATAAAATTTGTAATTTGAGCTCCTAACTATGGACTTTTTACTTTTTGGGGCAAAAAGTGTCCGTGGTCGTGCAACGCGAGGTGGACATAACGAAGCCAGGGGAAAGTGTGGGTGACTGATGTCAAAAAACTCCACAGAATGTAGTTATAAATTCTGTAAAGACATAGAAATATATGTATGGAGTAAACAAAAAATTACTTATTTAATGAAGTTCCACTGCAGTCCTACTGATTTATAAATATATAGACAACTTTTGTATATGTAGATAATTCAAGTCGGATGGCTTTGATTTTCATTATCGATTCTTAGTTTGTACAGGCAAAACCAGACACTTTAATTTTCGTACTTAAAATTGTTTCAAATTTGATATTCTTATGTTGTGTGCTTTGTTCTTCACTGTTCATTAACGAATTCAATTTCTTAGCTGCTTTAAGATGAATGCTAATGTCGGAAAATGACATAGAGGATCTGCTCGATCAGCTCTCGAATGTCGGCCAAGCGATTCCCTGACAGTCACCAGCAAAATGGCTGACCACGCGTCTGAAGCATACAATTAAGTCACCCACAGAGGAATCTTAAAGGGAAGCCTAGTTGCTCCCAGAATCTTCCATTGACCTATACTCATTATCCGGGAAACCAGATGAAGAACGTAAAACTGAGAAGCTAAGAAAGTAAATGTCACCTGACTACGATAAAATCAATGCACTAAAGAAGAAAGACGTATCCAAAATGAGCTGAAATCAATTGGATTTCCAAGCCAAATAAACCTGAATATTCCATATACTGTCTTAAAAAAAAAAAATTCGAAAAAATATATAGCAACGCAAGCTTTTGCTTCTGCTGGAAGAAATAAAACTTATATGAAACTATCAGTTTGGATTCAGAAAACTTCATGGCACGACTGAGCAATGTTATAGACAGCACTCACATACCGATTTGATCATCCAAATTATACCGCTTTATAAGGTTTTTGACTAATTCTATCACACATAAACAAGTGTTAGTTCATAAAAATAGCAAAATCCCACGAAATTTAGTTATTGTCGTTCGAGAGTGA
Organism: Scaptomyza polygonia; assembly: GCA_035044585.1. NCBI lineage: Eukaryota > Metazoa > Arthropoda > Insecta > Diptera > Drosophilidae > Scaptomyza > Scaptomyza polygonia. Next base: position 19,527 of record JAWNNU010000739.1, on the reverse strand, counting down.
TCCTAAATAAATAAATGCAGTTGAAAAAAAAAAAAACAAAAAAATGATATTCCAAACACTGCGTTTGTATTACAATCCGATCAAAGCTGTATAAGCCAAACAATTATTTTTTAAAATTAATATATCTGATATTGCTTTTATTAACATGATTTCTTTACAAATGGGATCTGTTTGCAGTTACTACTTGCTGATACGAAAAAAATAAAATAATAATAATAATCATCTGTAATGTATAGAGATACACATAGATATGGAGAACTTGAACAAACCCAAACTGACTGTCTCAGAGACATTGTTTTTGTTGTTACAGTTTCAGTTTTCATATTAAGTTCTTGGTGTATCGGCTGCGATATTCAGCGAGGGAGATTTTCTTTTTGCTATTATCTGAATTTAACTGACGGCTGAGATCCATTGGAGGCTGTTGCTGCTGCGGCTGCAGCTGTTGCTGTTGCTGTTGCTTGCCTGCCACTGGAATGGGAGAAGCAGCGAGAGATTAGGAAAGATTCGAGTTGCGTTCTCCAACTTACCTGAGGGCAAATAGGGTTTATAGCAGTCTAATGGTTCTACCAAATATCTGCTACCTGCTGCTGCCACTGGCAGATTGTGTTTGAATCTTGTAGCAGGTATAGTTGCAGCAGCACGCACTGGCAATATATTGCTCCAATTGAACCGCACCTTGCGCTGTTGTTGCTGCTGATGCTGCTGCTGTTGTTGCTGCTGTTGCTGCGGCTGCTGCTGTTGCTGCGGCTGTTGCTGCGGCTGCTGCTGCTGCTGCTGTTGCGGCTGCTGCTGCTGCTGATGCTGCGGCTGCTGCTGCTGAGGCACAGGTAAATAGTTATGAACTACACATTTTCGTCCTCCATGCGCCAGCTCGCGGATAATACAAGGCGCCGGAATATGGGGCAATGCCTCCGGATTCGACTGATTAGCATCCGTGATGGACTTATACTTTTGCTCCACAAATTGTTTGGTTGGCAACTCAAAGCTATTAACCTGCCACACATATTTCCAGTGCAACAATTCGGCAGCCTCATAATAACTATTGCTCAACTGCTCGAGTTGGTAGATTCTCGGATTGTTGTCAATGCGCAGTATCAAAGTGGGTTCTCTGCTCGGACGCCATTTGCCAATGCCCAGAATCTGGGCAACGCGATGCCCAACTCCGAATTGGGCACGCACAAAGCAAGAATTGACCAGACGTTGAAAGTCTGAACGCGCTGACAGCAGCTGGATTTTCCGGCGCGTTAGAAACAACTTGCGCAAATTCATTGGATCCTCGATAAAGTTGTTAAAGATGCGATTGATCGATGCATTACGAGCTGAATGTTGCTCGATTTGCATACTATATTTCTGTTGTTGCAGAAGTTGTTGCTCTTGTCGCTGTTGTTGCTGTTGTTTCTGAAGGTGCTGCTGCTGCTGCTGTTGCAGTTGCAATTGTTTCTCTAGCTGTCGTTGCAAAGGTTGCTCCTGCGGCTGCTGCTGCAATTTTTTTTCATTTTCCAGCTGTTGCTGTTGCAACTTTTTTTCATTTTCCATCTGCTGCTGCTGTTGCAACTGTTGCTCCTGCTGCTGCAACTTTTTTTCATTTTCCAGCTGCTGCTGCTGTTGCAACTGTTGTTCCTGCTGCTGTTGCTGCTGTTGCTGCTCCTGGTGTTGCTGCATCAGCTGTTTTTCTTGTTGCTGTTTCTGCTGCTCTTGCTGCTCTTGCAGCTCCTGATGCCACTTGTGGCACATGCGCTTACGCCACTTGTAATCCACGCTGCACATGATCAAACTCACAAAACTCAATTAAATTAAACAATTAACAAACAAAGCAACTTGCTCGCTAAGCGAATTCGCGGCAACTGTCAATCACGGGGAGTTTAGCTGAGCTCTGATCAATTTATAGCGAATCACTTGTGTTTACCCTTGCAGAAGGGCATTGCAACGATGCTGATCGGATGTGAAACGACGACGAAGCATCGTTTGTTCATGACAATCATATCGTGATCTCAACTCTTGCTTAAAATCACTAAAAATCAATAATTATAATGCTGAAATGTGTTTTACATTACATATATTATTATACAATAAATGCGAATACAACAAGTATGTTTTCAATGTCAAAACTATTTGATTCTTATAAGAGTTGAAATTGTAATAGTTGCATATATTTATATGTATATCAATATATGTGAAAGAGTATTCATTGTTCGGCGCTTTGAAAATCAATCAACTTTTTTGATTAGCTTTCTTTCTCTAGTGTCAAACGCTCTCTTTATGTTTGTCGCTCTTTTTATTATAACTGCTCTCTTCTAGTCTCTAAGCTGTAGACTCCTTCCTCTTCTCCCCTTGCCAACCAATCCCATTCTCAAGCCAAGCCACGTCTTTAGCGTTTTTTGTTTACTATTATTTTTATTAGAAACTGTTTGTATTTGTTGCCTATCATCAGGCAGAGCGCCAACCCTCGATCATAATCTGCTTACATAAACGACTCTACACAAGTGTACAAAAACACATACATACATACATATTTGTATATAGTAGGTGTAAAAAGTTATATGTTATTCATCAATTCAGCTGCTCTTAATTGCCTTAAGACGGTTTTGACGAAATTTCTCCGAACATTTCAGAAATCAATTCGGGAAGATAGTGGACTTGTATATTTCCCCATAGAAAACTTATGTAAATATAACTTCGGTATCACAGTAAGAGCCAATTTTTAAGAAATAATATTGTAACTATTCACAAAGTTTTTTTTTTATATATACGAATATTATTAAGTGCATTATATATCTTATGCAGTCGAATTTCCGGATAACGAGGGGTCAAAAGTAAACTTTGCTATGAGGACAATTCGTTAAATAGAATGGGTTTTTGATTGAACTAAATTGCAGACTTCTCAAAATTAATTCGCATATAATAAGGATAGTCAACTTTTTATTTTTTATTCGGCAATAGTTCTGCTGGATTTGTGTTTGCTTCCTTAAACTTACTAACAATTTTGTGTGCATAACAAAAAGTTTTATTTTCCTTCTACCATGTTGCCTAACTTCCAAGCGATTTAAGGCATAAATACCTTATAATGCATTCTTATATATTCCTTATACAATAAAAAAAAAATATAATAAAATCGATCGAACCGTATAGGAAGAGTACATACAATATCAACTTGATATAACGTAGCTTAGTATCTTCAGGAGTGTACCTAGCTAATATTCCAAATATTGCTTTTTCATAAAACAATGAAATTTACAATTCTTTTTCGTTTGTAAGGCTATTTGTATCTCATACTAATGTCTTATTCAGGTATTTGGTAACGTTCCAAAAAAATTTCTGCGATATGAAAATCACATTATCGAAGACATCGCTACAATAAGAACAGAAAAAAAATTAGAACAAATCCCGTTCTTATCAAGAAAATCTGTGCATGACAGACTCAGTGTATTATATATGCACATATATATTATTCATTAAAAAAATCATCACTGTCTTCGATTATCATATTTCTTAACGAGTACAAAATTTTCAAAAGAAATTTCCTTAAAGTCAAAATTGCGCGGGGCAATGAAACTAATTTTTTTTTTATATCGCTTTGAATCGAATAAGTTTAATAATATATATATATGTATATATATTTTTTTGTGTCAGTGTGCGTGTACATAAAACTGTCATGTTTTCGTCTCAACTCTCTCACTTGTGTGCGTGCTTGTGAGTGTGTGATTGCAACATGGAACAGCAATGTCAGCAATAGTACAAATGTCAGCGGCAACGCACATTATTTTTGGCCGGAGGGTCTAAAGAGAGGGGAGCCAGGACCAGTTCCGTCAGCAGCACGTAGAAGCGGAGAGTCAGACGAGCTACGTCTGTGGCTTAGGAATTATGTGTGTCATGCTCGAACGTTGCGTGTCAACGACAACACACACATACATACGCACAAACAAATGTACATAGTAAACAAGAGTGAAGGGTGTAAAGGACCGAGAATTTGTTCGACTAAGCGATGCCCTATAGAAAGTATATGTGGTAAGCATTCGATTAAGTAGAAAAATATTATTATTATTTTTTGAATGTTTTCATTTATTTTCTTTCGATTCGAGTAAAACTAATCAAGTAACAGCATTTCAGCCGACTGACTGTGATACCTGATTTTTATACCTGACCGGTAGCCACTCGATAGCCCTAGTAGAAAGCAGCTCGATTAGCTTTGTTAAGATGCATTGGATATGCTGAATGACAGAATTCCACTGAATGCAGCTGGTTCTGATGACTTTATGTAAGAATAAACAACTTGAAACGTTGCAGTCGGAGGCAACCGAATGCGGTATACTCAATACCAGTAATAAAACCCATAAAAAGAGACCTGATTGCAAAGCGGTGCAGATTCGGCAGGGGTGTAAGCTGCCTCAAAGATTGTCCGATGCAGATGGGAATGCCAAAAAGCTATCTTTCTACCAAATTTTTGAGTTTTTTGGGGGTTGCTAGAAACTATTTTCTCCCTAAAATTTGGTAGTTATAGCTGTAAGGACGTGCGAAATAGATGGATTTATCGAATTTATCGACTTGCCAGACCCTTTACCTTCGGTATCGAGTATAAAAATTCATGTTCATTTACTGACCAATAAAATAAATATATTTTTGAATCTCGTAAACATTTAAGCTCAAAATCTACTGAACCGATATATTTGAAAATTACTTTTTCACATTAACCAACAGGTTATCAGGAAGAAGATTAAATTGTAATGCTTAAAGTTCAATTAAATTTTGATATGTTGTCATTAATAGTCGGACAAAATATTAAGACATAATAAAAAATTATCTTCATAGTTTTTAATGCAATTTTATCATAAATTATCTTATATTAAATTTTTGCATCAACAATTTTGCTTATTGACCTCATTAGATACATATTTGATATTTGAATAATTTCTTTTGCACGAAAATTTATTTTATTGTATCAAAAAAGAAAAAATTCAAAAACTATATTTAAAGTAAATATATTCAAACATGCCATTTTTTAAAAATAATTTATTCGTATTAAATAGCGTTCTAAAACAGTATTATCCTCTAAAAGCCTCTTGTAGTAATCGACAACTCTACAAGTCTGTTCTAAATAATCAATGATATAGGTATACAGAAAGTGTTTCTTAACCGAATATCGATGCAAATTTCATAGATGAACATTATTTTGTCAAGTGTTTTTGGGTTTCAAAATGTTGTATTTCAGGAACCGAAAGTAACACAAATGTAATTGTGCAATTTCGCTAATCCGTTAAAAATCCCATATTCACCATTCCTATAAAAAAAAACAGGCAAACTTTAATAGTGTGAACAAGAAGAAATTCAAAATTTTGAAATTTGTTCAACCAATCCAGTTTGTTTACACTACCCAGGTTATTTTTATTCTGTTTACAAATTGATATATATGAGTACAACAAAGTTAAATAAATCATTTAGTTTGTAGGTTTTTTTTTCAAATACATAAAAATTATTTGAATTCCATTTCCATGAAAATGATTGAGACATTTTTTTTTCAGTTTAAGTGTGTATAGTTTTCTAAAAGCTTAAAAGAAATTAATTGCACTCGTTTAAAAAAGTTGTCATTGATGCTTCGATTTTTTTATCCGTTTTCTAAAAAAAATGTATAATGTTCATACTACAGAGGTTATTTTGTTCGCACTATCGAGTGTTCACTCTAGCGATAGTTCTATACATAGTAGTCTATGATAAGCAAACTAGTAGTCTATTATAAACTTACTAAAGATTCTTAAGGAATACTGCAATCGAGTAATCGAAATTCTTGATTCAAGTACGAGTATCGGGTTCAAATCTCAGCGGCATTTAATAAAACTTTTTTTTTTTTGGTATGAAAAATGTTTTTTATGTGAATTGTTTACTTCTGTTGGAATTTTTTTTAAGTCATTAATTTGCAAACAAGTTTAAAATTTTCTGATTTAAATCAATTTCCCTTCAAAAAAAATGTAACTTCAGTCAAAATATGTTTGAAATTGGTTCAGCTAAGGTACTCGATGCAATATCGAGATATCTGAAATTCTAATCGCGTCAAGCTTAGCATAAAAACAATAAATTGTTTTGGTTGTTTCTTATTATTATAGCATAACCATGAGAATGATCGGAGGCTTTAAAAATGGTCTAGCAGCTCTTTGTATTTATCTTTGTAATTAAGGAATTATTTATATCAAATCAAAATCAAAAATTATAAGTACTTATAAACTTTAATTGATTTCCAACGGTACTTGAGTCATGATTAGGGAACATATTTCATCTTTAAAGAAAACTTAGATAAAACAACAAACGATTTTAATAAACCGTACTTGAATCAAGAACGATATTCCCGGCTTTGGATTCAGTAATTCCATACTAAGTTCGGCTAGTAAGTTAAATTGAACTTCTTGTGAACGATATACGAGATACAACTCTTATCCCAAATTCATTTTATTCCGACTACAGGGTGTACATAGATACATATAGTGAATGACTGATGTACTAACTGACTTACAACTGACTGACACTAGGAGCAAAGCAGTATCGCATGGTGAGGGTAGCGTGTAGAAACAAGCAGAGCCATAGTCAGAATGACTATGACACACAAATACAAACACACACTTGTATGTTTGCCTACTGGATTCTATGGGCTGTTTGTAGTTTTTATGCTCGATACCGAAGGTAAAGAGTATATTGGGTTTTTGCAATGTCCGTCATGGTTTCTGTCCGTCTGTCCGTATGTTCGACATTTTTTTCCACGCCCTTTAAGCTTGAGACTTGAAACTTTGAAAATATCTTTTTTTATGTCATATTTAATTAATGTGTTAAGATTAAGAATATAGCTAGCAATAGTACCCAAAAAACTGCATCAAAACTTTTGAAATCAGAAACGCCTATATTTTTCACAGTTTTTGAACTAGAGTCACCAAATTTGGCGCCAAAAAAAGTCGATGTCACCCAACTTTGAGCAAATCCTTACCGAACCCGCACCCTTTTGAAATCGGGCTTCTTTTTATCGGGTTGATTAGTGGTATCGAGTATACCGCAGTCGGTTGCGTCCGACTGCTACGTTTCTACTTGTTTGTGGTTTAAGTTTTGGCAACGAATCCAACCGGAATATGCAAAGCAAGGGAACGGGTAAGAGCAGGGGCCTTCTGGGGTGTAAGGCAGCTGCAATGGCTGCGTCTGCCGCAAAACACAGTAAAACGCGCGCATATTTATAACGAAATGCTCAATTTAAATTCCCATCAATCTTGGTCGAATGCCACACACAAAAGCTCACACATACGCAAACACAAGTTAGTTGCGGGGTAAAGAGGTTAAAGGGCGGCTGAAGGTTAAGGATTGGGCGCTTTACTGTGTTGTATTATCTGTGCGCTTTGCTTTTGTTCCGAAGAAATTCTCGCATTGCCGTCTGCACATTTAAGTAAATGTAGTTGGCGGCACACACACACACACACACACACAGAAAGCTGAAAAGCGTTGCAAGGCTGCAAAAATGGCATCTTCTTTTTCTTTGGTGCATTCGTTCTTTGCGCGAGAAAAAGTTATGCGCCATCAACCGGAAACCGAAAACGCGCCAGCAGCTTATTGAGCGTTAAATTAAGAAGTTCTTATGACAAATATCAATAAAAATAAATAACAAAACTAAAACATTAAACAAAAAGAAAAAATATGAAAATATAGTACATATGTACATATATATTTTGGTAACTTATTAGTTTTATATTTATTGGCATCTTATTAGTTTAGGCCATTATTAAATTGACAAGCATTATATTGTTCAATTTCGTATAAGATAATTTTGTAGGTGTTAAAATAAAAAGGGAAAAGAAAATGTTGACGGGATTTTTGTACGAAAAAATCCAAAAATAAAACATAAACCAAAGCAAATGATGTGCCCGCTTTAATAAGTTGTCGGTTCTGAGCGTATTCTTAAAACCTAATAACTTGAACTTAATTTCCCACTCACAATGGAACTGCAGTAGTCGAGAATATCGTTTTTTCATACTTGAATAAAAATAGGGACAAAAATTGAAGAAAAAACTGTATAACCCCTAGAACCAAAGGTTTACGATTTATTGATATGATGGCTGAAATTTTTTTTTTTATTTTTGTGTTTCGTAAAAAACCTTGATTTCCTTTCAGGACTGAACCTAAGCTAAGATATGTTCTAGATATAAGTTCGATGAATTTAAGTTATGATAATATTTTTGTATTATTGATTAATAGGGCAAACAATGTGAAAATGCGCCTACACCACAATATATCCTTCACCATGATGTACGATTTATCTGAAGTACTTGTTAATTATCACTTAACTTACTTTAAGTTTAAGAGTCGCAAATACTCTCTCTACTAAATTGCATTTAATGTGCCAAGATAACAAAAGCCTTCAAATATGGATTGACTTTAAGAGTCTTGTAACGTTTGAACCAAATGATGCGACAGTCACTAATAGAATCTTCATCATTGAGGTTGAGTCATTAAATCCGCTAGATTAAATTGGTGAAACAATGCGATTGCCAGTGTGTGTGTGTGTGTGTGTGTGTGTGTGTTAAAATAGGTCACGAAGCGTTTGGTGCGCAATTCTTGTTAAGTAAATATGCAGTCAAAACAAAGGTAAAAATCGTTGCAACGGTCAAAGTAAAGTAATTGCATCACTTGGTAAACTGCTAACCTCCGAACCCATCCCTTTCCCTTTCCCATTCCCTTCTCACACGAATGCTAGCCACGCAATGTAAACAACCTATGTGTAGTATTTTAGTATAATATACAATGATGTGACCAAAGCCGTTTCACTTTGCTGGCTCAGTAATTGAAATTGAAAATGAAATTGTTGCTGCACAAAGGCACACAGGATGAAAGAAAGAAAGAACAAAAACAAAACCGAGAGACGAAGTACTGATAAATACTCTTCAAACTATGGCGCTACCACTGACCAGGAGTACCGAATATGTGCACCGTACAGTGTACCGAGTACTTGGAGGGTACTACTGCAGTACTACAGCTCAGCCATGTGGCAAAACTTATTCGCAGTTCTCAACATTGGAACACACGTCGCATATATTTTCATTACGGGCCACGCACACAAGTGGCACCTACTTGACGACTACCAAAGGGGATACTTCAAGGAAAATGGTGGGTGGGTGTTGTGTTTGTACGTCACTTTGATCTGTGTTGCAGCTTCAAACAGAGACAGTGAAAACAATATATGTATGTAGTTGAGACTGCATCCAAAAAATGAACCGAACCCAAAAAACAAATGTTTGTATACAAAGTAGAACAGCCTCATAGCATTTAATTTGCAGGTGTGAATTAGTAAAGCTCTTTCCAACAGATAATCTTGTATTGTATGCACTGATTATACAACATTTGCTTAGCATTTGCACTTTTTGCTCCACTGTTGCAGCTATGGACATCACCTGTCTATGTATCCATGTGAAACTCAAACGTTTGCTTTGTATTTGTTTTATTTTTTTTCTACTCGTATTATTTTTTTTTTTGTTTTTATGGTTTTTGTTGAATGTTTATTCAGTATTTGGCTGTGTGTTTTGGCGTCGCAAAGTCGCGACGCTCTCAAATCGAATTGTATAATAATGTTTTTGTTGTATCATCAGCTGGGCTTGCATTTGATACACATACGCGCGTATATGATGCCGATATGATAATAAAGAAGAGCTTTACGCTGGCGCTGCGATAAATGTTTAATTAATTCAAAGGCCGACGGCTCAAGGGCAAACTCCACACAAGGGGATCCAATTTAAACATGAAGATTCTCTGTTTTGTTTTCTTTTCAGATAAGAACAAACGAACATTAGCTAAATGAGCTTGGGACATACTATAAGGAGAGAAAGAGAGAGAGAGAGTGGATGAGAAGATGAGGTAGCATAAAAGTAAGGTTCTTGAATCAGACGTAAATAAACTGTTTACATCAAATTATGCGATATGGATAAATATATAGAGATATAAATAGAAATCGAAATAGCGCTGAAGATATTTTTCTCTAATAACATTAGATCATGATATATGTATATACATGAATCAAACCATGAGTGTTACTAACTTATTGGGGAAATTTTGCGCTCGCGATTATTCGTTTTGTCGAAAGCCTTAAACATGATATTATTTAATTGAACATTTTGTAGTGCTACAGTATTGTATATCTTTGTTGTGGTGCTTATCACACGGAACACAAATTTGTAGTCTAAAGTAAGGAAAGATTTATCATAAACGTGCATATATCATCTCAGATGTCATTTAAGTTTACTGTGCTTGCTTTGATTTCGCCCACTTCGGAGTGGAGTGGCTGCGACAACAGCAAAAAGAATCGCGTAAAACTAAAATAAAAATTGAAAGGCAAACAATGAAGCGACATGTAATAAACTGGCTACAGGCGGTTGGCAACCCGCTGGCTCCATAAAGAGGCAATGCGGCAGGCAACTTTGAGTTTAAGGATGGGCTAAAAACGAAATGGAAGGGAAGAAAAAAAAAAGCTGAAAAAAGAATGGCCTGTGAGCGAGATGATAACTTGGTCGCCGCATCTTGGTAGCTGCCTCAAGTGGTTCCCACAGTTAGCTTTAACTATGTATGTATGTATCTTTCTCGCTTTCTCCGGCAACGTTTTATGCTTAAGCAAACATGTCAAGCGCATCCACTCTCCCAATTCCACAACCGCCCCACGCAGCATTCGGGTTTGAGCTTGGAAACGAAACATAATGCTAATCCAGCTGGCAAAGCTTGCGAAAGATGTTTCGCGTGATTTGAGCAACTGAGAAGCAGGACAAGCAGCAGGCGGTGTGCAAAACGGCTTGGAGTTCATTTCGGGTTAATGCCGCCCAGGATGAGCCTCAGGATGCGTGTATCCTTACAGATTTCATGTGAGTTATGACCTGCTCTCGGCTCTGTTTGACTTTCTCCCTTTCATTTCTCATTCCAAAAGCCATTTTCTTCCAACTTCTCTGTTTCCCAGTGTTCAGCACCTTGGCCCCCCACCCCCCTCCCGAAACACTTTCACACACACACACACAAACAGTCTAGCAACAAAATTGACAGAAAATTGAATTTGCACATTTAACTGCATTTTGTCAAAGACGATGCTGGGATGAAAAGTTAGGGTTTGGAACTTCGGGCAAGGCTGTAAGAGGGTGAAATAAAGCGTCTAACAAATTAAAGCTGACAGACAACATGACGTATGCGCGATGCACTGAAATTCCCAATTTTCAATGAATTCAATCCAGCGACACATAAACATTTTCACAACTTTATATATATTTTTTTAAAAGCAAATGAGAAATGGATTAATCCAGACAAATATTATGGCAAAAAAGAAAATTCAAAGAATATATCGAGAAAGCAAAATGTAGCTAGAAATTCTCAGAACTCGAATACCCAGTGAGTGGAACGAAAATAAATTTCGTAATCTGTAGAAATAAGATTTTTCACCGTCAGTATTAAAATTTAAATCCGTGTGTGAAAAGTCGGTTCAACTGGATTTGATACATTCCGATTGCTGATTGACAACGTCTGTCGGATCCTATAGTATATACATATATGTACATATATGTACATGTAAACAGTCCGACATGGATAATGGGAATACTGAATAATGGGAATACTTGATAGTGTAAACAATCAATTACATCCGGCTCAACATGTCTTCAGAACCTCATCCAGCGTAATACTTTATATATTAAATAAATTTTCCAACATATTTTATATTTCTTGACCTTAACGCCAGTGAGATGGAACATTTTTATATAAATCAGCGGTCAATAAAAATAAAACGATTTTCATTTGAACATAAGTATGACTAGTATAAATACAGTTTTTTTACAATATGCCTGAAATTTGATTGAGCTTTTAAAAGTGGATTTTTTTTTGTCTTTTATCGTTTGCATGTTTCCATACTGCTCATAAAAAATGCACATTTTGTCGATTGCTGTACTTGCATGAAGTTAAATGCATGTCTGACAATTCGTTGAATTGAAAGTTTTTTATGGCAATGTTAACAAATTGTGAATTGTGAACGTACTTAAATGATTTTAACACATTTTTATCGCACTTATAAAACAATTCAGTGTGCTTGACAAGCTAATTTTATTTTGCCGTGTTAAACTATGTCAGTTTAATGTTGACTGTAACATTGTGCTTTTTTTTTTTTGTAAAACCGACTCTAGGTTCTGGGTGTATTTTTACTCGTGTCTTAATTAAATTAACGTGTTTGTTACATCCTAAATCATAAATATAAAGAAGAAAACATTATTTTTGACATATGCCTTTTAGCTTATTTTAACCCAATTTGAACTCGTAAAGCGCGAAGATTTTGTTTATTTTTGCAACAATATATGCGAATTTGATCATTGTTTAGTGATTTAAAATGGGTTTTGTACAAGTGTATGTAACAGGCTGAAGGAAACATCTCTGCAGCGAAAAAACAGCCAAGTCATTAAAGCCCTGTCTTTCGGTCTATCTGTCCGTCTGTATGATATCATCGACATTGTAGACTTTAAATGCTAGAGACCTTAGATTTGAAATTTAAGTTCGTGTAACAATAAATCTCCTGGTTTTCAACATAGTACGCATGCAATTGATAGTAACAATATATGGCATTAAAGTAATGCATTTAAGAAAAATAAAGTAAAGAAATTAAGTCAAGTATTTTGTAGCTCAGTATTGCATTCACTTCCGTAAACTTAGAAACAATGACTAAGTTGTCAATGTCTAGAGTTCACCTAGTTGAGCTTTCTCGAACTTCTTTCTTACTTATTATCTTTAAAGTTTGTAAGCCGTGAACTAGAAAAAAAAACACTACTGGCTAAATGACGGATGTGAAAAGGGTGTGAGTGCATAAAATGTTATTTGTAGATGAAAAAATTCTTAATCGCGACATTTAGAAATATAAAATCTTAATGGTTTTCAGTAATTTTCATCTTGATTCAAGTTCAAATCGAAATCGGTCCATCCTGATTAAACTTTTTTTAAATGGATGAAACAATATGGATACGAAAGGAACTTTTCAAAGAGGAACTTCGGAGGAGGAAGTGTTATGGTTTGGGGTGCTTTCAGTGCAGATGGAATGGTGGAAATAGCGTTCCCACGCTGGCGTGTAAACTCAAGCGAATACGTTGGTTAGAGAAGCTAGAGGCGCCGGGTTCTGGATAGACGTAAGTCGCAAAACTCGTTCTTGGTTCGAGAGCCAAAACATTGAGCTCTTGGGATGGCCAGCATGCTAACCGGACTTGAATCCGATGGAGAACGTATGGGGTATCATGGTTCAAGAGATTAATGCCAAAAACATGCAATACAACAGCGTTTCGGACAACCTTAAACGGCAATTATTGAAGCCAATATGGGAATGGAGACTTTAACAATTGACAATTAGATCAGCAGCATGCCAAACACACTTTTTGACTTAATAAAATATAAGGGAGGAGTTACTCATTATTCAAAAATAATATTCTTAATTTTAATATATGTACATACGAGTATACGGCATTTATTTTAAATTTTCAAAATGCAAAAGTACTTCCCTAGTCCAGGTGGGAGGACCGGGGAAACAGTTTAAAAGGGTCTGATAAAAGTTGTCAGAAGTCAGTTTTGTTTATTTTAAAATTCAGCGCGAATCATTTTGTTGGAAAATGTTGCACATAATTCTTGTTTAAGTATCTTGCAAATTGCTTAATAACGCCAAAGGAACACGCGTAACACCCACCCATACCAACACACTTACACACACATACACACTCACAACTCTCATCCCATAGCTATAGCCATTCCACCACGCAATTACAATTTTAGCTAGTTGGTAACTTTGTATTCAAGTGCGAAGCGAGCTTGAAAAATTCAAGACAACAACTTTTGGAGTCCCAACAAAAAAACGAGTAACTGGGAAATTAATGTGTGTGTGTGTGTGTGTGTGTGTGTGTGTGTTGGTGGTTGAATGTATGCGGGTGTATGGGTGGGTGGGTTGGTTTGCGTTAAGTTGGCACTTGTTTAATTTAATAACAGAATAAATGTTCACGGGCACGTAAATTTATGAGTTCAAAATGCTTTCGCAGTGCACATATTAACACGTACGCCAGACACAACATTCCTCTCCCTCAAGACCCTTCCAGCCACCCTTCCCTCAGCCACCGAATTGTGTGTATATTTGGGGGCATAACTCTTTTCCCTTGAAATATTAATAATAATAAAAAAAGAAAGAAAAGAAGAACAAAATCAACGCTTTTCAGCTGTGAGAGCAGAATTAATTTTTTTTGATTAGCTTCTTGAGATTTTGAAATTGGTCTTGTGTGTATGAGTGTGGTTAATTTTAAGTGTCAAAACCTTCAGACTTTCAAGAATTGTATAAGAAACGCGATGCTGGAATTTAAGATCCATCCGTATTGAGGCTTCATGTTACAGTCAATACGCGCTACTGTGTTTACAGTTCGGTTGCAGCCGGTTGCAACAAACAAATAAAGACGCCAGTATCAGAATACGATAACGAAATTAAAAAAACAAAACACAAAACCAAACTGAATCCGATTCGAAAGGCAGAAAACATACTCAGACGCAAAGTCGAATCAGAATCAGAAGCCTAGACGAAAGCCAAGTTGAAGCTGTTGCTGTCATCATTATCATTAATGGCGTCACGCACTTGAGAAGGGGCTAGACATAACGAAAGGGGAGATGAGGGTGAGGGTGAGCGTGAGCGTAAGCTTGGGGGCTGCGTTTGCTGCATCATTTTAGCTTGGCTTGCCGCGCCAAATTATGCAAAGTGCTTGACAAATTAGCAAAAAGGAAACTTGTTAAAAGCGGAAAAGCGCATGCATAGCAACGACTCGCAAATGTTTCGCTTTAAGTGGAGAATTTGTGAAAATTGCGAATATTGCGAAAATTGTTTTCATAATTAGCATTTTGAGTACTAGGTCGAAACGAACGACGAACAATTTTCGTATGTGTGTGTGTGTGTGTGTTGTGGCTTTGTGTTTGTGTTTCTGTTTGTCGGTGTTAGTATAAAGTGCTGCATGCGTACTGTCTTAAGTGCCGGCACACTTCCACCTGCCACATGCAACATGCACTCGTTGTGCTGCTTTTGGCTACGTGGATGGCTTGCGTTAAGCATTGAACCTACTTTAATTAGTTGTTAGTCTGTTTTGTGTGTTTGCGTGTGATTTTGAGCTTGGCTTAAGGAGTTGACTGTCAAGTGGCCAAATGACAACAAAAAAACATGGCAACATCAACCGTTTATCGTTAACTCGCAAAATTTACCTTAATCAAATACACAAACACACTCAAACATATATGTATATGTATATGCGCTTACCCAGCATCGAATTTAAAAGAACTCCCCAACTCCCTTGTTTGAAAAACGTTTCATTATTATTGAAAGACTCCCAACGAGCAACGAGTGTTCTGTGTCAGTGAATGTCATTTCAGACTAAACACGTACCAATGCCCAATGCCCTATGCCCTCAACTCCTTGCTCTAACCACCTTCACAAAAACATTCATTTAAATACAGCCAACAGCTTTAACGTCGATTAAAACCTTATAAAGCAAATGAACTGGCAAAAACAAAAAAAAAACTTTGACAAGATAGCAATTTCTTTGTTGTATACATACGACATTTGAATATCCTTACCACAACACTAAAAATTTCCTTAGAAAATGGATTAAGAAACATATATGTTAAATTCATTGTCAGTTAAAACTCTAATGATTAATGCAAAAAATGCAAATCAAACAATTGCTTTGTTTTTATATTTTATTTTTTTTGCATTTTAAAGCATATCACAAGTTTTGATATTATTTTATGATTCTCACTCTTAATTGAAATTATTTTGGCATTTTATTCGTTTCTTACGCTTAAGGAAATTGATAGCATCAATATTTTCCTTACGTATCCCAAAGTTTTGGGGTGAGAGTTCGAATATACTAAGTAAGAATTCTAGGTCACCCTTTAAAAACCATTTTAATTTACGAGCTAATAAAAGCTCGACTATAATCCCAAACTAAAAACTTATATATTTGATTATCCAACATTTGAATTAATATTTATCATGATAAATCAAATTCAACTGAAACTGTTGTGGGAATAATTCGAATCTTTTTTGGAAAGATCTACTCTTAAATCGGAACTGTTAATATCCTACTGGATTTAAATCATGAAATCGCCAATGGCCGACATATAAATATAATGCCCATTGTGTCCTATTCTTTTTCCCAATATCCACTTTTTCTCCATGCCTTTAAAGATTTGTTTGTCCGTATTTTTATACCCTGAACCCATAAAATGGGTAAATCAGGGTAAAATGGTTTTGCGCAAAAGTATGTAACAGGCTGAAGGAAGCGTCTCCGACCCCATAAAGTATATATATGCCTGATCAGCATCAATAGCCGAGTCGATATGGCCATGTCCGTCCGTCCGTCTGTATGAACGCGTAGATCTCAGAGACTAAAAGAGCTAGAGACTTCAGATTTTGAATATAAGTTCTCCTATACCAGAGCAGAACAAGTTTGTTTCACATTATCGATAACTATTCTGGTTTCCAATATATACATCGATTACAAAAAAATATCGAATTTGGAAAATGTAAAAGTGGGGATTGGAAAAATGGGTAACGATAGAGCTTTTCTGAAAATTTCCAAATCGGTAAAGTAACATAGGAGATATAGTAAAGTTAAGTCAGTTTTAAGTTTGTTTCAATTAATCTTTATTTGAAGCATACTTTTAGTGCGCATGGAGTATAATTTATTGCAACTGGGTTCAGGGTATTTTCTAGTCGGGCTCTGCCTTCTTACTTGTTTGTAACAGTTCGTGTGTCTGCGGCAAGTTGCTTTGCTTGCTACTGTCACCGGAAATACAATGGGGGCAAAAAGATGGAAAAGTAGTAGACTATTAGATACTATGAAATACATAATGTAACATTATGATTAATTATCAAAATAATAAGTTTTATTATTTATTAATTTTTATGAACATTTTTTTATTTTTTTAGGGACAAGCAAGCAATTTAAAAGAATTAAGCAATCTTGAAATGTATTATCTGGTGTATAAAAATTAATTCAAAATAAATGAAGAAATTCTTTTTTAATCTTATGCAAACAAATTGATTTCATACTACATAGTTCAGCAAATAAAAACACAAAATCATTTCAATAGATCAAAAAAAGGGATTTGTGTGTTTGTTTACATATTTATCATGGTGCGAGTTTAATCAAGAACATACAAATGTGAAAATAATAAAAGAAAGTATAATTTAAATTTGCCAAGTTCTTTCAAAACTAATCAACAAAATAATTGATTATTCATTATACATTTTTTTTTACAAATAATTTATTACTTATCGTATTCGAAATGTAACAGCCGTGTATTAAACCTTGTCTTAACCTCTCAAATCTGTGCAAATGCGTGACATGTGTTTTTCACAGTCTCATTATGCCCTACCTTACCATTTTCAATAGGTTCAGGGTATACATGAGTAGTAGTAGCAAGACGCTACCAGTTTGAACCTGTCTTGAACCGTGCTGTAGCATTTGACATATCAAATGCGGATCAAGCTCAGGAAACGGAAGGAGCAATGAACAGGGCACAACGACGAATTGAATTCCTCGTCGCTTAATAAATTTAAAAAAGAATATAAAGTTTGAATGTTGAAGGTTAATGCGATGCCAGAGATTTGCCAGAGATTCAACGGGCGCAATGTCTGAAAGCAAAGACGAAACTCAAATTCACAGTTGGAGCTGGAATCAAAGTTCATGACAACTGACACTCAAAAAATGTACAATTCATGTATTCATGTAACTGGCAATTTTATGACCAGAAACAGGATAAGGGCCAAATCCTGTGCCAAATGTGTTTAAACTAGACTCTCATTTCTATTTAGGGCGTTTTTTTTTTTTTTGTGATTTGGATGCCGTGAAACGACCAGTGGCCTGTAAAATCCACTTAATTTCATTTACTTAAACTAATTTCACGCCATATTCAATTTACCACATCATGCGGACCATTCATTATTTATTCACAACATGTAAAATCAATGGGCAATGGGCGATGGGCAACGGCCGCCAAGCGACGACACAACGCAAAAAAGCAAAATAAAAATCCGAGAGAACAAGCTGGGTGTAAAAATGAATTGTTGAATATTGAATGTAAAGGTCAAGGCGGTAAAAAAGAAAGGTGAGATGTGTGTTTATGCGAAAGTAAAAACTTTAATTTGTCCTGGAACATACTAAAATCATCAAATAGCATTTGATTTAATAAAACATTTTGATTAGTCTGTTTTTGGTTTAATTTTTGTTGTCATTTCCTTTAAAAATGGCTTGAGTTTTGGTTAAGAAATGTTTATGGCAAGAATATGAAATATGTATGAACAAAATCATATAACAAACTGTTCTTTAAATTAGTTTTTATGTTATAGTTAGTTTTTTCTAGTACAGAGTATGTTGAAACCAAGCGAAGAAATGCAAATCTATTCGAAGTAAATGGACAATCCAAGGGATAGACGGCAATGGTTGGCGTTACAGCTCTCCTTCGACCCAGAAGCGTTGAATTATTTATTTACAGTAATGTGCGTGTTGGTATGGAATGAGGCAGCTGCCCTTATATGGACTTAGGCCGAGCGGTCAAAACTAGAGTTAGTAGAGTTGGATCCCTAAAAATAATGGAAATAACAAAAAAGAAGTAATTGGGAAAAAAAAATGGCAATAAAAAACAAAACGAAATTGTTCCATCGGGCGTTTTCTATACACACGAATGAACCAATCCTCGAATGTGACCAAGTGGGGAGTAGAAAGCATGGTTTCTAAGAGGGGGTGGGGGTAGGGTAGGCTTATACATATGTCCACAGATCAGCGGATGCAAGATGAAACGTGCTGAAAAACCGCGTTGCGGCAAATAAGTACGTACAACATTTTTCGGCGCGCTCTTTAAATCCGGGGGGCAAAGTGCCGCCAGCTGATGGGATTCACCTGCAAACGTTCCAATGCCCAGTGGCCAGTGATAGAGCGAGCGAGAGATGTATAGATGTAGATTGAGAGAGAAAGAGGGGGACGCAGTTAGTTTGATGTTCGGTGTTTGTCTGTAATTTGCCTTCATTGAATGCCACACATGGCCGTAATTTGTGTGTGTGGGTGTAGGGGGGGGAAAATAGGAGCTGTGCTCTATGTGTAGTGTGCAGTTGAAAACAGCTGATTGGATTTGTGGTCGTGTTCTGCACTGTAACATTTTTGCGGACGATAGACAGTCAGTCAGTGACTGACTCTACCCCCAGACAAATACTATTAATTGCCAGCTCATTTTGTGATTTATTGAATTTAACCGGATTCCCATTCAAGTGCACATCGCACTTGGCAGCATCGTTGAAGTATTAAAGATGGGCGAAATATACATGTAGGTCCGAATTACAGCAGATGCTTTATTTAAGACCGCAAATTGTTATTATCGTTATTATATTACATATTATTATTATGCGTTACAGGTAGTTTTATTATTAACATTGAACCATTTACTTAATTTAGTTAAAGCGTGAGTAATTGTGCGTGCGTAGTAGGCGAG